>JAASLG010000640.1:0-18111 GCA_013365235.1 Cercospora sesami
GGTCGGAGTTTTCATTGCACAAGACTGTTCTGAAAGGGCGGAACGACGCGCTACATGAGTATGAATGATCACGACTGCCTGACTCCGAACACAATTGGTCCGCGCTTCGTTCGATCAATCAAAGAACTAGTAGTTATTCTTCTTCTTCTTGGGCGTAGTAGTCTTGCAACCTGATCCGTTGGGAGGTTCGGGACGCGGAGTGGAGCACGGTTTTGGATGTCGGGGGTAGACGGTAACAGTATAGACGTATGTCCGCTTAAGAGTCGTCGTGCTCTGCGGGGCTGTTGTGAAAGCAGTTGCAATTGTAGTTGGAGTGGTTGTCTCAGTAGCGTCAACGTCGCTGCAGACAGTCGTAGTGAGTGGTGTGGGTGGGTGTCTCAGTGGCGGTCTCAGTTGTCGTGGCAATATCAGTAGATGTGTCTGTCGTAGTCGCGGTGGTCGTGGTGAATACTGTGGCCGTGGTGTAGGTAGTTGGCTGAGGGTTGCCGAGATGTAGACCCCTGCGTTGACGGGAGACTGTCGCTTGGCCAGATGGGGAGGGTATTCAGTTGGAAGATTCCGGGGGTAGGAAGGTCTTCCGGTGGGTTTGCCGATACAGGAAGCGCGCACCGTAGTGATACTGACTCGTATCCTTTTTCTTGGTCTCCACCGTAGGCGTGATGGTCGATGTGGTGGTCGTGGTTGATGCAACTCCGGTGACCGTAATCGTACCTGTCGTGCAAGGCTGCGTGCTCGTAACTTGTGCTATGGTCGTGATGGAGGTCACCGTAGCAGTGGTAGTAGTGGCTGCAGCCATCGCATTAGCAGAAGGCCTATGCCAACCAGAAGTTGGAAGAGGTTTTGTGCTTACTTGTGACCGTACTAGTGGTTGTAGGCACTGGGGCCGTCGTATCGGTGTAATAGTTAGACGTCACTGGCGAATACGTATAGCTCAACGCGGGATATTGTTGTCCACCGAGATTTAAGCCCAGAGTGACCGGACTTCCTGATTGGATATTCCTGTTTGTTCCCGTGAACGAGAAGATGACTGACGTAACGACTGACGTGGATGTCACACTGGTAGTGGACGACTCTGTAGGTGTTCCATCCAGAGGTGCTCGTGCTGCCATGCTACCATTGGAAAGACGCCGGTCGTGACTGGAACATGTGGAGGTCTCAACAAGCTTTTCACACTGCCCGTGCTTCTGGCGCCGCTAACCGCTTTGGAGTATTGTTTGGTGAAAGTCACTGCGCAAGTGCTGTGAGAATGTGGCTGGCTGATGTGGACGGCAGCGCGAATCACGGCGGGCATGTGTCACTCGTGGCCGATACCGAACTGACTTTCGGACTTTCGCAGAGCCAACAACATTTGACTTCCGTCCGATGCACCGCACGGAAACTGAAGTCTCAGGCACCCGTTGCCTCTGCACTTCCGGACCAGAATCAAGATATTTTCGCTGCACCGTCTCTCCAGTGCCGAGCAGTCCATGCCACGAGTCCAACACTCGCTGATGAACACGATTTCGTGAGTAAATCCACAACCAAAGTCGGGCCACGAGTAGCACATTGCTCTATCGACCTTAAAACGTGCTCAAGATCAGCCAATATCTGTTTCGCTTGCTCATGTGGAATTAGACGCTCATCATACTCAAGATGTGCTCCAATCGACAACTCGGACAACGAGCACTCCAAGATGATACCCAGAGCTTCGATTGCCTGTCCTTCAGGTTTCCGGGGTCCTTTGTACTCCAGCAATTTGTTCGATACACATGTGCTAGCAGGCGGATGGATGACCAGGGAATTTGAACTGCGGCAAGCCGCAGCAGCATCATCACTGAACCGAGAAATACTCCGCAACCCGACGTTCTGGAATGGTAGTACTCGTTGAGCTTGCTTTTCAACGAGCTGCATTGCATCGTCGATTGTAGAGCTGGGCGTGACCGAAAACCGGAACGGATACTCAGACAATGTCGGTCCAACGATCTTGGTGATGTCGTAGACCTGAGCATCCTGTCCCCAGGAGCAATTCAGAAAGACGACATCGTCTGACTGTGAGTGATGCGCGATAACAACTGCCCAGGCAAGCTTCACTGCTGAAGCTTTGGCAATAGGGAACGACTTCACAGAGATCGTGCGATCCATCTCAGCTGCTGGGTCTGGTATGTAGTCGTCGTACGGGAGAACTGGAAAATGCTTTCGGCCAAAACCTTCGAGAACCGCTCGCCAGTACTGTGCTGCCGCCGAGCGATCCAGATCTTGAACGTATTTCACAAACAGCGAGAATTGACGTGCGAGTAATCTGTGACCGAGGAATGCAGACTCCACTTGATGCGTTATCACAGGCAGCGCCCAGCCATCATACAACGCGTGGTGTACGACGAAAACGAGCGTTGTGACATCTTTTGGGGACTTCACGACTCTGAGGTATGATAGTGGAGTCCCGAAGCTGACTCGTGGTGTTTCTAGAACGTTGGCTGCATCGATAGTAGTCCAATGAAAGTCGCTTCGCAGGACTACCTGGAAAGTTCTCCCACCTGACTGGAAGATTCGAGTCCGTAGGATTGGATTTGCGTCGTAGACTGCACGCCACGCTGCTTCCCAGCGGCTGCTGTCAGCGGACTTTAATAGGTGGTACTCGAAAAATCCCACATATGACCCAGGTTTCACAACGCTGTACTCGAAGATTTGCTCTTGGAATGATGTACATGGGTACACATCTTCAATATACTCTTGTGATATGCTGCAGGCCTGACTGGCTTGAGCGAGCAAGTCATCGTGCTCGCTATGCTCAAGCAGCCCAAAATGTGGCACCTTGTCTTGCTCGTTCCGGATGTCTTGCATCTTAGCGGCAAGCTTGAATAGTTGAATGTTGGAGAGAATCTCGCCAACTGTCAACAGCTGACAGTGCTCACGCGCCAACGCACTCAGTCGCATGGCTGCAATGGAATCTCCGCCTAGCTGGGTGAATATATCACTCATCTCAACATCCCCAGTTCTAAGGACTTTCGTAATGAGTTCGTGCAAAAGGCTCTCTTTTTTCGTAGATGGACGATAGACCTCGCGAGTGGTCAAGCGAGTGTACAGACTCCACTCGCCCTCCGACAGTAGGCAGAGGTCTTTCAACTTCCTCCTACTGACTTTCTGTGACTCCGTTCGAGGCATAGAACTCAAGGGAAGAAACACTGCCGGGACAAGGTGTTTCGGGAGTCGCCCCATGAGTCTCGAGCGTACACCCGCACAAAGGGATTGAAAGTCCTCAGAAGGTCTCAACAGGTGCGGCAGATTCCCATTCAATAGCCGCGAATCCGTTGAGTCTGGATCAAGTTCCATAAAGGCAGCCATGACAGGTCTCCCGTCTTCGACCAATGGCTCAATCAATTCAACCACAATGGTTCGCACGATGGTAGAGTCTGGAATTTCTTCGTAAAGTGATTTTTCAACCTCAGCCAATTCGATACGCATCCCATGCAACTTTCTCTGCTCGTCTTTTCGGCCGATGTATCGCATACGATTGTTTGAGTAGTACTGAACAAGATCTCCAGTCTTATACAAGCGCGTCTTTGTGCCGTTTCGCAGCTGTTGAAGCCATTTGGGATATTCGACGAAACTGGTCCGTGTTTTGATGGGATCATGCAAATAACCCAGGCCTACATTGTGCCCTTCAACGACGAGCTCGCCAATCGAGCCGATGGGCATGAGGATGTTATGATCAGTGGGATCAACGATCCAGCATGCTCCGCTGACGCGTTACCGATGGACATTTCATCCTCCTCCTCAGGACACTCCTGGACCGTTGAGACAATGGAGCATTCAGCAGGTCCATATGCAATGACCAAATGGCAGCTATCCTTCCACGTACGGATGTCCTTCCTATTCACCGCCTCCCCACCCAAAATTACAGTCTCGACTGATGGCAAATCTCGCGGCTGCAGTAGTCGGGCTCGTGTGGGCGGGATCAAGAGATGGCTGATACGCAAGTCGTTGATCGTGGCACTAAGCAGGTTTTGCTGATCGTGCTCGGATGGAATGCAAATACACCCGCCCGCCATGAGTGTGGCGAATGTCTCGAGTATACTTCCGTCAAAGGCGTGAGAGGATAGCTGAAGAAATCTAGATCTTCGATCCAGCCGGAATGGTTTCAAGTACGAGGAAGCAGCGGTCACGAAAGACTGATGAGATACCATCGCTCCCTTGGGTATTCCTGACGAACCCGACGTCCAGGCAACGTAAAGGCGGTCTGTCGCATCTTGGGGCACGGGCGGCACTCCTCTAAGCGTGCTCACAGCAAGACCACAGTCGATGACTGGGATAATTTCTTGAAGTGTGTCCTTCTTCGAGCAAGAGGATTGCGAAACCACCAATTTTGCATCAATGAGCTTAAGCAGTGTGTTGATCCGTGCCATTGGATGCGAAGTGTCCAGCAGCGTAAAAGTTGCGCCTGCCATTCCTGCTGCAAGCATTGCGACCGGAACCAGCTTGCTCCTCGTCATGCATATAGGGACAATATCTGATGCGGTCACGCCTCTGTCGATCAGTACATGGGCCAAGTCGCATGACCTTGTCCAAAGATCATGGTAAGTATAAGATCCGTCCCAGGCATGGACAGCTTCAGCAGCGGGGTGGAGGTTACAATGCTCCAGCACAAAGTCGTGTATACGGCGATGCTCGGCTTTTGGTACAGCGCTGTTCCAACACATTATTTTTGCGAGATGATGCTTCGTTGTAGAAGGCACAGAACCAATCGTCGTGTCTGGATGCGATGTGATAGAGGCGAAGACGTGAGCAAAGTGCTCGAGACATCCTTGAGCGTACGACCTCGGAACGGTCTTATCGTCAAACAAGATTTGGGCGCCGAGAGATCTCCCTTCTTCGTGTGTTTGACAGACCAAGGTCATTGCATACGTTCCAAAAGCTTTGAGTTGTTCGAGCCTCATGTCTCCGATAGACTGCATTAGATGAGAAGGCTCGATCTCGGTCCTGGCCTGGACGACAAGGAGAGATTGGAAGGAGCAAGCCGCACGAGCGCCATCGCCTAGCTGGCTAATCTTGGCCAGGCCGAACTGTTCGTATGGAATGGTCTCGATAGCATCCTTTTGGACATCTTCTACAACATGAAGAATGACGGCCGATCGAGATAACAGCATCCGAACCGGAACTGTAGCAAGTGTAGGACCAGTCATTCGATCCACTCCCGCCAAGTCAGCCCCTCGCCCATTGACTACTGCACCGAAACATATTTCCTCAGCGCCTAAAAAGTGTGAAATAGTGATCGCCCAGGCCACTCGAGCAACGTTCGATAATGTCACATGCTGAAAGTGTCCATTGTTATCGGCGATGCCAATTGTTTCGGTGAGATGTCTGGGCGAAGGCCTGCCGATTCCAGCGGGCATCCGCGGAAATATCGTGGCTTCACAGCCTTTTAGCCTCGATTTCCAGAAAGCCTTGGAATCCTGTCGTCTCTGCGTAATGTACTGGACGAAAGGGGAGAATGGCGTAGTAGGTATATCAAATCCATTGTAGACTGCGGCCACCTGTTTCACGACTAGTCTCAAGGACCAGAGATCAAAAATAGCATGATGCATAGTCAGTACGCAGTATGGGGCCTCTGAACCGTTCTTTATGAATGCGAATCGGACCAAAGGGCTGCTGATGCTCAATCCCATCGACTTGTCCTCCACTAGGTATTTGTCCAGGTCATCATTCGTAGTCCAGCTCAAATGGTATGATTGTATGATCGCCTGGAACATGCCTTGGCTAGTCTGGACTATTCTGGCACGGAGACTTGGGTTACGATCCATGACCTTCTCCCATGCCGCAAAGTATTTCTCCTCACATGTGTCTTCGTGCAGGCGAAATATAGTCTGCGAAATGAAGGCTTGCGCGGATTTCAGGGTCTCAACAGCCATTGCTTCTCCGATCGCTGTACAGGGATAACAGTCCTCGATCTGATCAGCGGTAAGCCCGTGCTGCTGCTGCATTATTTCCAGAATCGCTTTGTGAGTCTCGTCTGTAACCAGTGAAAATGCAGGTATCGAATCCCGTGCACCATGACTCCGCTCGACCAAAGCCCCGCAGGAAGATATAAGCTTGGCCTGATCGCAAAGGACCGGACTCTGTAAGATATTCTCAACCAAAAGACGCATTCCATGGCCTCGGGCCAGGCCAGCTAGTACCATGGCCGCAACAGAATCGCCGCCAAGCTGAAAGAAATTGCTCTGCCGGCCTATTGCAATGTCTTTCTGATCTAAAGCGCGTTCCCATAATGATCGCAATTCGATCTCCAATCTCTCAATTGGCGCTTCGTTGTTTCCGTCTACCAGATTGTAAGCTTGAAGGTCGACGAGGCTCAATTTCATGAGTCTTTCTTGAATGCCCTTATTGTCGCGTTTGCCTGTAAGGGTCTGCGGTATGTGCGTGATCGGTATGAAGGTAAATGGGATCATAAAGGCCGGCAACAAAGTGGCCAGTCTTTCTTTCAAGTGCCTCCACGACAGAGGAATAAGCTGGGGCGGATAAATTAGGTCAGTCTTGTCGCAACATGCAACTTTTGGTATCTCGATGCATGCCAATATCCTTGGTGTCGCCTCTCCAGCGAGGAGTACCGCCGTGACTAAGGCCTGCGCTGGCTCCGATTGCATGTCTCGTAAAATTTCTTTGAGTCGTATTTCCACCTCTTGCAAATCGACCATTTGACCATGAACTTTTATCTGTGTTATGTCCTTCCTCCCAGCATAGACGATCGTCCCGTCGACTGCATCGTATCTTCCGAGATCCCCTGTTTTGTAGAGACTAGTTTGATCGAGTTTTTCATATGCACGAAACCATGCTGCAGACGTCAGAAATCTGGCGTTGTCGTTCCCAGGAGCTGCGATGTAGCCTCTGGCTAAAGCAGGTCCTTCGAGTACGATTTCACCAATGACTCCAACAGGGACCAACTTGTCGTGGTCGTTGACATGTGTCAGCCACACTCTACCCGCGACAGGATGCCCGATGTTGAGCGGATTCATATGACTTGTAAGCTGCGGTTGCAGGATAGTAGCACCCATCCCCTCACTGAGCCCATACAGGGACACGATCTGCGCATGGGAGGCCCATTTCTTGAGACACGAGGGGTGAACTGCCTCTCCTTGGAGTGCAAGAAATTTCAAGGATGGCACGTCTGAGGGTGTCAGAACCTTCAGACTGGTTGGAGTAAGAGCAGCCCATGAGATGTCGTAAGACGACATGAAAGATGAAAGATTGTTCTTCCGCTCCATTTCGGATGGCACGCATAAACACGCGCCCCAGATAAGTGCAGTGAGAATATCGGTATGAGCAGCGCTAAAGACAAAAGATGAGAACTGTAGCACCCGCGGCCTCTCGTTAAGTCGCAATAACGGGCCCGCAACATTCGCTCGCGTTGCAAATGCGAAATGCTCTACCAAGACGCCTTTGGGTGTCCCAGTGGATCCGCTGGTGAAGACAATGTACAATGGATCTGTCGAATGGCTTCCTTCGTAAGACCAGTCTGTAGTGTTGTGAGTTGACCAGAAATCTTGAGAGTCGTCCACGCAAACAACTTGATTTACCAAAGAGGCCGCTACTGGTCTTTGTGCCGCTGAAGAAACAATGATCTGCGCTTGAGTGCTCTTCACAATTGTCCTGAGTCGAGTCTTCGGGTAGGAGGGATCAAGAAAGAAGAAGGCGGCGCCAGTCTTCATGACACCGAGCATCGCAATAATCGCCCACTTCGACTTTTCGAATATTAGTGGAATCTTCTGCCTCGGCTGAGCGCCCATACAGGATAGGTGCTCGGCCAAGCGTGATGACATATCGTCCAGCTCTGCGTATGTGACATTTCCATCCCACGCCGAGATTGCTGGGTAGTCCGGCTGATCCTTGCTTCGTCGAGTGATGAGGTGGTGGACGCAACTTTCCGTTTTGGTTGGGAGAGAACCTGCCCAAGACTTGACTTTATCGGTGTCTTTGCTGCTGATCAGGTCAAGCTGTCCGGCAGTCGAGCCTGGGTGCTCAATAATAGTACCCATGGCATGGTCGAATGTTGCTGCAAGGTGATCGGCTTGTTCACTCGACAAGCAATGCAAATCATAATGTATAAGACCGCAATGCACCACATTTTGAGCATTGACTTGGAACTGCAAGGTAATATTGGTCTATTCATTGATAGTTAGCCTTATGATCAAGCACAGCGTCTTTGCCTGATATGGGAATTAGCTCACTGTATCCTCATCTCGGCTATCGAGTTGAAACACATGCTCTCGCGGGCCAACAAATAACGTAGTATTGATCGAGCTTAGGCGGCTTTCGCACTCAGCAGAGCTTGTCTCAAATCTCCGCAGTGATCTTATCACTGACTCCGAGCTTTCGAAAGTCACCTTTCGGATCACGCTCTTGAGCTCGTCATCTTTGCAGAGGCGTAAGTGTCTGAAAGCGACTCGGTCTGAAGCCGTAAAGCAGTGCAACACAATCGCCCATGTCAATTGGAGCAATTCAGAGGCCGAGATATCGTGCTCAATACAGAAAGCTGGAACTTTTTTGGCGTTTCGAAAATTTATCGCAATAGAGCCTGAGCCTTGCACAGAGGTGGTTTTATTGACTAATGGCGGGAACTGAGACATGATTGAAGGAGGCCTGAAGTGCGTGCCAGGGTCGAGAGGAACCAGATGATGAGGGAACATGCCAGGAAGCACGCATATGGGAGAGGAGGTCCTGCACGTTACCCAACAACTTTACATTAAAGTTGCGGTCGCGGGCTTGATGCATCGTTTGTGCAGCGTTCACAGGTCCACTGGATGGAAGATCTGCGCAGTAAGAGCATTGAGGGCCCAAAAGACGAGCATCCGCGGAAGCAGAACGAAAACGGCGTTGGTGATGCACGGAGTCAAAACTCTTGCAGCCAATGGTGAAAGTCTGCATTTGCCGAAAGTGGTAACCAAGAAGCGATCGTATGCAGCTCAAAATAGCGTTGGAAATTCTGAGGTCCAAGTGCGTCCAGCAGCTGGAAGCTTCAGTATCTCCAAGAGAGATCGGCGCTGCTATCAACCCATTGGGTCATCTCAAATACACAGAAAAGTAAGACGACTGTTGAGATGACGTGTCAGGAGGAGCTGCTTGAAGATTCCACAGAACAAATAATGTACCTTTTCTTTCCACAAACCAGCCGCGATTTGCTATCTCCACCAACAGCCCTTGTGCACCTTTGAGAATATGCAAAAACGAAATTTCCTATTCTCGATACCCCGGAGCGCCTCGAATCTACTCGTTCGCATATTGAACCTTGAAAATCAACCAGACATTCTCGCTGGTGGGAGAGATGGCGGCTACTTCTTCTTCGATGTGCAAGAGAAGATTTTTGACATGAACCTGTCAAACGATGTCAGAACTTGGACTGCGCAGGAGACAAGTATCGTGAAGGAAGCTATTCAAACAGCTGTAGAAGCAATGACCCAACATATCGACACAGCTGAGCGACAAGGCAAAGGCGTTTTCGTTAAAGAGCACGCGATCTGGGTCGTGAATCCGGTTTCAGCTTGTCAGTCCTCCTTCGAGGGAAACGATGCCCATGCGCAGCGATTTACTGGTGACAAGTGTGGACTTTCGTATCCTGGAGGAGGCGCATCCTCGTCCAACATATCCATATTTTCCGACGCTTTTCTTCAGACTCTTCGTCCGACTTTCCTCATACGCCATCCTGCCCTTATGATTCCTTCATACGTTCGCGCAGGTAGAGATATGGGCGGAGAGGAAATGATCATCACGACAGAGTGCTCATTGCGTTGGTCACGACAGCTGTACGACTGGTTCACGCAGAACAAGCCTGGAGACGATAGTTCACTCCCTGTCGTACTCGATGCCGAAGACATAATATCACAGCCGACAATTATAAAGAAATACAGTGAGCTAGTAGGGCTCGATACATCAGAGCTACGGTTCACATGGGACAAGACAACAGACGAAGAGATCAACATCTGCGACCCCTTGAAGCGTCGCATGACCGACACACTCAACGCATCATCAGGCATCATCAACACAACCAAAATGACCGGGACAGGCTTACAGATTGATAAGGAAGTAGAGAAATGGAAGTTAGAATTTGGAGCAGACCTGGCAGCACGTATCGAGGAAAGTGTTCGAGCATCTCTAGACGATTATGAGTATCTTAGAACGAAACGGTTAACTTAGAGATCGAACATGCACCTGTTTGGTAAAAAGCATCAGCTTGCCTGAGCCGTTTTCGATTTGTATGGGTCGCCCTTCTGCTCGCTGTATTTGCTTGATGATCGAAGTAACGTGACTGTGGCAGCATTTACATATGCACTATTGTTTGCTTTCACCTGGAGCGACTGCTATGTGAGGTGCGCTGTAACTTCCAGTCGTTCCCATCCCTTTCTCTCCTTCTGCTCTAGGAAATCTTAGGATACCTTATGGCGAATCATTGAACAAGTGACAGCTATGATCTATCTTATCACGCCCTGTGATACAAACTTTGTCTGTCAATCAATGTACTAAGCATTGATCCGACGAATGCCGAGCGGTTGACGGAAAGTACACACCAAAGAAACCTTTCCGAATTTTTGGTAGGATGTTTCGAAGGACAACTGAGTTACAGCCAATGTTGGCTTACTGATCGCATCTTTTTGTTACAAAATCTGTTTCATAGATTAGTGATCGTTTCCACGGATCGTACGGAGGTAGCATTGTCCCCGCCACGGACCTAAGCAATAACTCCGCCTTATGGTTTGATCGCTCTTCTACAAATGGTCGTGGTCCTGCGAGCCCGTACAGCACTATACTATATGTTTCCGAACATTGTCGATGGCTTATCGTTATACGCCTGCACTCCTTTGGCCAATCCTTTCCTCTGCTAGGCAAGAAATTACGTCTGCAACTGCTATGGCACCAAGGATTTATGCCAATGACGGACCAGCTCCAAAACTTGTCAATTTTTCAAACGGGAGCAACGGATCGATTACCGCACATCTGTACTTACCAAAAGAATACAATGGCGACAATAGATACCCTTCCGTCGTGGTTGGTGGTTCTATGGCATCGGTAAAGGAGCAGATAAGTGGAACGTATGCCAGCCAACTAGCACAAAATGGGATCATTGCCATGGCCATTGACTATACCAACTGGGGAGAGAGCAGTGGTGCTGAGCGTCAAGTGGAGAATCCTATCCAAAAGGCTGCAGACCTGTCCTCGGCAATTAGCTTTTTAGCAGGACGGACGGACGTTGCAGGAACGGCGCTACTCGGAGTGTGCACATCTGGAGGCAACATTCTCTATACAGCCGCAGAAGATACTCGGGTGCGTGCTCTGGTGAGCGTTGCTGGATTCTTCCCAGAAGCCGCGTTGCTTTCAACTCTGTTTGGGTCAGATGGGGTTGAAAACCGCCAAAGATCCGGCCGTCAGGCTCGTGAGCTCTTTCAGAGAACGGGAGAGATTGAAACAATCAGGGCATACTCCGATACAGAAGTGGCAGCCAGCAAGAACCCAAGCGATTCTTACTATATGGATCAGTCACGAGGTGGCGGCATTCGCGAATGGCGCAACTCGTTCTCCGTCATGGGATGGGAGTCGTGGCTAGCATTCGATCCTGTCGCAAAGGCAGCCCACGTAAAGGCCCCAACTCTGATGATTCATTCCGAGAGGGCAGCATTCCCTTCACAAGCCTCAAAAGTCTATGACCTGCTAGCTGGACCAAAAGAATCGATCTGGATGGATGCGACGCACTTCGACTTCTACGACGATACCAAGACTGTCCTCCAAGTCGTGAAGCATATTGCTGCCTTCCTACACAGCACGATCCAAGCTCAATAACATCCTTCGCTTCGCTTCGTTTCCGCCGTTCTCCGATCTAGGCATACACGCATTGAGCGCGTATGAGCTGTTCATGAGCGTCGTTTGTCTGCCAGTATCTTGCTTCTAGCGACTTTTTCTCATGGAGAATCGTGATGGAGAAAATTGACTTTGGACCCCGAAGTTGCCTTGAGTGCTCATGGAGTGAGTTGAATTGCTGCTGATGTAACAGATATCTAGAGCATCGATCAAAATACATCGAACCTTGGTACAGCATCGTCTCAATCGCTTCGTTGCTGATAACATGCCACCGCTCGGTTCACAAACCACGCCTTTGATATCGATTCAAACCGATTCGTTCTTTCGGTCTCTGGCTGCATTTGGATAACAAGTCAAATTCGCTACAGTGCTAGAGCGAGTCGGGTGGCGTACAGATTCGACTTCGCGTTGTGCTAAGAACAACAAATCTCGGAGATGCGAATTTTTGTATGCAAACATTGTTTGATCTGAATTGTTATGAATGTAAACACCAGGATTGTCATAGTTCGTTGCGTTGCTGACTTGCTGTCAGAAGATGTTCAGCAGCGTGGGGAATAAATTCTAGAGTCGACGCAATTCACTGGTCAATCAGGATTTCCTTTATCGGCATAGCTGAGCGTGCTCACCCATACTAACATTTCCTCTCCCTCGCTGTACCCGACTGCAAGTTGGCAAGAGTATATTGAGGAGCTGCGACGTATCAGAAGTAGAGTATGGAGCTTGTAAGCAGGTCGTGGGATTTTTAGAAGATCTCCGTATTATTGTCCTGCTTATGGCTAGTGTGATAGATTTCAGCTACAACACATGTGACCGTATGACTTCATAATTAGGTCCATCCTGAATTCTGCAACATATTGGAGTTGTGCTCTACTCCATATTCAAAATGACAGCGCTACTGTCAGGTACTTCAACAGTGACCTGGCCGCGCTCAACCTTCACCCTTTCACCACAAGTCACATTGTTCAAACGCACTGGTCGTCCTTCGTCCAATTCGTAGGCGTAACTAAATCCGTCAAAAGTCACGCCAGTAATTGCGTCGCTCCCGTTTGCTGTCAGACGCTGCAGGGAAGCTGAGCGGTAATGCCGAGGCACGTTGAAAGAGTAAGTCCTAGCAGGTCGCTCGCCTGGTGTCTTGTATTCGTTGTCTTGAGAGGTATTGTATGACTGGAGATTGACGACTGCGATCTTTGCCAAGTCGCCATCCACGTAAGAAGCAAAGGCGGATTGGAAGTCCCCAGGTAGATTGAGATCGATGATTTGAGGACGTGCCTTGGCCAAATCGCCGAGGAAGGCCGCAGTTGCGATGTTGCCGTAGTATGGTGCTTTAGTCCCTCTTGTGGTATTTCTCGTTTCAATAGGCTGCCAAGGCTGATACCTGTAGTTAGTGCCTTGATGCATGTGCCATCTTTCCAGGCCGCCAGTGATCAGCGTGAGAGCATAATCGAAGCCCCAAAGTGCAGCACCGAAAGAGTTGGACACGCCGCCAATACCTTGTCTGGCAAGCGAGTTGCCTTCACCGAGGATGATTGGAGCGTTCTTGGGTACAAGGCTTTGGTCCGGGATATCGTGAATGGAAGCCGAAACTGCAGCTAGCTGACCAACAGCACGTTTGTTGTTTGTGTGGTTCATGAGAGTGCCTTGGAGAGTGATCCCTGGATCGCCTCGAGCTCCAATGTACCTGTGACAACAGATGTCAGTATTGATCGTTGAGGTGAATGCTGATCTGGAGACTTACTTGTGTTGAGCAATGATGCCCACAGTGTCATCTTCGTTCAAGCCAGCAGAAAAGGTTTTCGCAACACTGAGGTTAGAAAGGGCAGGAGCACCCGCGAATGACGGCGCCAGGAACTTGTATTGCTCATCAGTGCCCAACTCTGGACAGGCAGTCTGCACTTCCTCTCGAATCTTGCGACTCCATTCCAGCCATTCTGCAACGTAGTCTTCCTCGCTGTAGTCGGGATCGCGTGGAGGATCCGATGTTATCGGTGCAATGAACAGATCTGGCTCATTGCCCAGTTCCCAGGCGTAGAGACGTCCTTTCAACGCCTTGCAAGCATAGGGAACGGAGTCAATCAACGCCTGACGGGCTTCCGAAGAGTCTTCTCCCAGATTGAAGCCGTGGCTGAAGTGATAGCCCGGCCATGTCTGATATGACTCGAACCACGCTGGGCCAATAGTCTGATTTGCAGGGTAATCTGGGTTGGCAGGATTGAAGACTTGCAAGACTGCAGTCTCTTGCGAGGCATTGAAGATTGTCAAATCTTGAGTATTGCCGCCCACTCGAATCAAAGGCTTGCTACCGGCATATTTTGCAACATTCTCCAGCAAGTTGAAAGAGTATGTATTTGGGTTAGACAAGTTGCCCGCAAAATCAGCCAGCGAGGAGAACTCGATCGAGTAAGATACGAAGTGCTCCAGAGGTCGTTTTGCATCCTTGGGTGGAGATGCTGGAATGTTGATCTTCTTGCTTGAGGAGAGAGGTGAGGCATAGGCGGCAGTTGCCAGACTGATAGTGATGTACGTAGGTGTCCTCATGATGGGTGATCCACAAGCCTGGCGTGGTAGTCGAAGGCAACAAAATGCATTGCTATTTATCTGTGCCAACGTCTGGTGGGTTCCGTGATGTTGCAGTAGTAAGCAAGAATTTCAGCTGTCCAAATACCGACCGAGCAATGAAGTATCACTGCGCCTGCTCACGGATCCTCTTCAATCGCCTATTGTGGCTCAATCAGGCATCCCAATCATCGCGACCTCACTGGCGAGAGGCTCGGTTAACACGACCGGCAATTGAGGTATGTGCCATTGCGAGACAAGCGCTTGGCTGTGCTGAGATCGACTTGAACCATCTCAGAAAGAGAAAGCCACCTGTGCTCGAAAGCATAGCGAGATCCGGATAGAATGTGGGTGTTGCGCGGGGAAGTGTGGAGGTGGATACTTGTACCTGGGGTAGCTGCGTGTTCTTGCGGAGATCCGCTCCGTTTCCAAACGCCGATGCGTTCGACGAAGCGCGAATTGCAAAGCTATAGTGCAGTAGCAGGAGGGGTTTGTACTTCGTCCTGGTTTGCACGTGGGCGAGACTGGGTGCAGCTCGTGCTCGGACTGCTGTCTTTTACGCTCATTAACCAGAGCATTGATATGGGCAAGAATAAGCAGAGTGGTCTGGCGCCAGTCCTAGCTGCTCGGAGAAATCTGATGCAGTCGTTGGTAACATACATAGGTGAAGCATCTCAAAGACAAAGTAAAGACACTCCCGGGACATTGGCGTGGCCGCAACTCCGCTTTTGCGTGGTATCACATCCTGCTCAGAGCCGAAGATCATGCTGACGCCTTGACTGTAGCAGACCGTTCTCGTCATGGAAATGTTACTGTTTTGCAACACGTCATCATCATGTTGGCTCTTGATACAGGGATCGGGCGCTTGGGCGCCGCTTGTGGCTCCGCGTCTGCCATTTTTAATTCGGTCCTGCTGCAAATATCAATTGCTCGCCAGATGCAACGTAGAAGTGTGAATCAGACCATTGATGACCATTTCGCCGAAAGAGTATGTCGCAGTTGTGAGAGTTCAGACTTTGAGTTGAGTTGTGCTGTGCTTTCTATTTCCTGCCAATGCACGTGCTTCTCGGCAAAGCTTCAGGGGGTTCCCTGCACTCATCTTGCTCTCCATATCTCTTCTCTTCGTTCTATCCGATGTATACGAGCCGAATCAACACTGCGCGATCATCGAATGATCCAGACTTGTCCAGCGTTCAAGGCTTTTGGCAAACCTTTGTGACAAGATTGCAATGCTGTAGATTGATGTATCCAAGCTGCGCCACCAGCCCTTTATCAACCGCGTCATCAAACACACCTGGCACGACTCCAAGCGCTTATGATAATGCCCGGCCAAGCACCGGACCACTCGGGCGAATAGTCATCATGTCGCCAGGATCAGTAGAAGAATCATTACATCTTTCTCCCTTCGCAAACGCTGCAATGTCGCCAGCTGTTAAACGTGGCATGTCACGATGCCCATCTCGACAATATGGGAGCGGCGAACCCTACTTTTCGCCTGTCCACTCGCTTTGCTGACATTACTGCTTCTGGCGGGGTGGCTGCGGCATGATCCCAGTGCGATAAGACATCCGCTGCAGGTGCTGGGCTTGAGCCACGAGGGTGATGGTTTGGAAGGCGTTTTAGGAAAAGAGAAGCCGGCAGAGGAAGACGGATTTACGTGAGTGGCTCTAGTTGGAGCATCATGCATGAATACGTGATACTTACAAAGTATGGTTGAAGTATCGTTTCGCCCACATACCGGCGACTCGAAACTCTACCGCAGTTTCTCGACAACTATGCGAATGGCAATTTGAGCAGCCTCCGAAAGATTGTTCTTCTGTGGAACGATGTCGAGAATGATCCTCCGCCATCTCTCCTCGGGACATTAGACACGTACCGCGTCCCGGTGGTACTTGAGCAACGACACATCAACTCCCTTAACCAGCGATTCCACCCGACCGAGCATGTCAAAACGAATTGTGTCTTCTCAGTGGACGATGATATGATATTCAAGCCGGAAGATGTAGAATACGGGTACCAGGCCTGGAACAACCAGAACAAGGGAAGGCAACGAATGCTAGGTTTCATCGCTCGAGAAGTGCGGCGGAAGGGGCAGCAAGTCATCTACGATCAGCCTCATAAAGAATATCATATGGTCCTGACGAAAGCGGCATTCTACCACACCGACTGGATGAAGGGTTATTGGGCCGATGATGCTGTGACGAAGTCGCTGCGGGACTATGTCGAGGAGCGTAAGTTGCCTAATCGTCGGATTTCAGTAACCCGGGGTTTCAGCTAACATGGCGTCCAGATGACAATTGCGAGGATATTCTCATGTCCTACCTGCACGCCCACTACACTCGAATTCCGCCGATCTTCGTGAAGCCAGAGATAATGATTGACTTTGGTGGAAGTGACGGCATCTCGTCTCGAAAAGGGCATATCAAAGGTCGCATAGCGTGTGTCAAACGGTTTAACGAAGCTTTTGGGGACGAAACGCTTGTTCCGACTGATACCATTCTGGAGAGAGTGAGGCCGGACTTGTGGGACCAATGGGGATAGGATTAGCAGTGCATTTACCAAGCCATGCAAAGCGAACAGCGCGACTGATTTGCCGCCCGGGCTTAAGTCGTTCTGCTTCGACGTATTTGCTGTTGCCCATCCCGCCTTTTGCTTTCCAGGAAGGCTGTCTTCCAATGAGCGCTTTAGACTCCCGATGTACCAAAGTACTCTTCCGAGTTCTGCCAATTCACAAACTCCGTGCGCTATGCCTGAACCGACGTGCAGAGCTGCAGTCCTTTTTCTGTACTCTCCAAGGCATGTCGTCGCCTTTCGCCGAAATGTGCGATCGAATCGTTGCAGAGGAAGTGTTCAGCTCGCATACAATCGTAACATCCTTAACTCGATCCAGTAAACGTCCAATTCGCGCGTCGCATCTAGAAGTAGCTGAAGATCAATCGCAGGAGCTCAAAGATCAAACCTCCGCACACAACGAAGAGCATCAGATCTAGGGCGCCGCAGTTAGCTCATTGCTCTGCAATTGTCCAGTCTCACCAGTTGGAAAGCTAGTCGCTCTCTCCTTCCCCTCCACCAGTTTGACCTGACTTACATAACCAGCCCTTGCTTATAGGTGCCTTCTCCACCTTTTGCTTCGCTTTCTGGCTCGCAGCGTTCAGTGTCTCCCGGATCTCGGTGGGAGCTCCCATCTTCTTTTGCTCGCGTGCGGCATAGGCGGCGTTGGCGCGTCGTTGTTGCGGTGTTTGCGCCTATAATGCGCAAACTAATCAGCGTCTGGTCGTTGTCTTCATACACAACACAGCGTTCAAGTCGCAATATCGAGGCGGACGTGGGAGATATACCATTGTGTCGTGTGCTTTCGAATCGTGTCGAGAGGAAGTTCGGGCAGCTCGTGGAACTAGGTCGAACTGGTTGTAGCTGCACTGACTCGTGTTTCGACGGCGGTATTGTTGGATATAGCAAGTTCGGTGGGAGGAGTAGCTACACGAAGTGGTACATGAACGCGAAGGTGTCCTTTCCCAGGCCAAGGGTCCAGCACATGCGCGCCAAGCCCGACAGGGAACAGGGTTCAACCGACGACATCAGCCTTAAATCCGTTTCGACGCAAGCCACAGCAACTCGACCAGAACTTCATCCACGAACAGACGTCAAGTGAGGGGCTAGATATACAAGAACAATGCGCTGGTGACCTTCCCAAAATCCTCAGTATGGCCCGTTACCCTACATACGAAGAGTACGCCAAGA
>JAASLG010000641.1:0-15557 GCA_013365235.1 Cercospora sesami
AAGGCGTGGCGGTCTGGTCTGGCGTGGCGATGGCAGGGGATGAAGAAGATGAACAGGGTGGGGAGAAGGAAGCGGAAGAAGACTTACCTCACCGTCGCCTGCACGCGCGGATGTGAAGTTCTGTCGCCAACGGTCATGAAGGACAAATGTTCGGCAGGTGCGATTAGGCTGCACACATGAAGCACAACGGTGGAAATCGTCAAACACAGCCATGAGCTCTGCCACATGACAGTTTCTCAGCCATCAAGACAACAGCGGCGCTGTGCTGCTATCAAACAGAGTGAACAGAGAGAGGTGAATGCGGTCTGTGTTCACCCATTGAGCCAGAGGTCTCCATTTGGCTCACGGCCTGACTTCTCTGTGATATTGAACATTGGCGCCACGAAAGGTGCCTGTCTTCTGGAAGCATCTTCAGCATCTTCTGGTGTTTCTCAAGCCACAGGCGGTGTGTCAAGCCGTTGTGTTTCCATATGCACCAGACCGGCTCGAGTGAGAGCCAGCAGAGATAAAGTCTTCAGGCCGCCAAGGAATGCCAGGAGAGAGAGGTGTGTATACATCCAACACAGGATGAGCATCAACACGATGGTACTAACAGTCAGATGGCCCGGACAGATTTCTTCATGAAAACGAGGACGAAGGTTACGAAACATTTGTTGTCATGATGTTCATTATCAAGTATACACATTAATCATTTCGCTGCTTTCACTGATATGATTTTGGGGGTATCTCTACCAAGTATCTTTCAATCTCAACCTCCACTCTTCCCCTACCCTTCTCATTCGCATCAATCGCTTACAAAGCGAGGACAGCAGCCATGGCACCACCGACGACACCTCCCATGACTGGAAGGAGCGAACCGGCACCACCAGTGGACTGCTCTGGCATACCGCCAGTGGCAGATGGCATGGAACCAGATCCAGAGCCCATACCACCACCCATAGTCTCAGATGGCATAGCGGAGCCAGTGGCGGACATAGTGGCAGTGGCTGGCTCCATGACGGCCTCGTAAGCGTCGCAAGTGGCGCTCTCAGTGGCGATTGGGCAGTCCTCAGCAATGCAGATAGCCTGGAGCTCAGCAGAGGCAGTTGGTGGGATGGCAGCTGGTGGAGCGCATCGGTAGCCGAAAGCGTTGGTCAAGGCGGTGCCAACAGCAGTGACATCGTCGTCGGTGACACCGAAGGACTTGGCGGCAAGACCAACTTGAGTGATGAAGTATCCGACCTCAGCGTTGTTGAGACCCATGTACTTGTGGACGGAGTACTGGGAGACATCACCCTCGTACTGGCCAGTGGAGTTGCCGAACTGGGAGCAGCCCAAGAGAACGGCGAAGTACTGGTAAAGGTGGGTGAGGAGGCGGCTGGTGACAAATGTTAGTTGCTGGGACATGAGAGTCGCATCTCTTGGTGATGAGCTTACTATTGAGCAGAGTCGGTACCGTTGGCTGGCATGTTCATCATGAGAGGAGCAGCACCACCATCGTCGAGGAAGTTGACGGAGCGAGGCATGCCGCCAGCGTTGGTCGAGACAAGCTCGCCATTGAAGTATGGGAGGAGGTTCACACCCTCGAAGTCGCCGGTACCTGGAGCCAAGATACCTGGGACAGCGACCAGAGAGCCTGGGTTGGAGGTGTAGTTGCCAATGACGGCAGTGTTGACAACCAAAGTCAGGACGGTCTGCTGGTTGGTCGCGTTGTTCTCCATCAACAACGCGGTGGTGTAGTAGTCGCAAATGGACTGGTCAGCTGGCCTCTGAGCAGAGACGGCAGCAGCGGCACCAAGGCCGAGAGCGACGGTGGAAGACTTCATGTTGATTGTCTTGTTGTTTAACGACAGAAACTGACTGAACGATTCTGCAGACGGTTGTGAGAGAGCAAAAGACGAATTCCCAAAACAAAGAAACACGAAACCGGCGGACAGCGAATAGAAGTACTCTCAATGCCTCTGACACGGTTCACCAGAACCGTTTAGTCAGGCACAATGGCTCCCACATGAATGGCCCAGCGCCAAACCCCTCTCAGCCGTGGATAGTCCTTCATGCCCTCTTTGGGAGATGACCTTCAGTCCAAGGAATGCACCACTGTGAACAACCTCACATTCCACAGCGTGGAGTCAAGGCCAGGCTGTCCCAGCCCCCGGACTACCCAACTTCCGTGGACGGCTCACTGAGTCTCCGGCGCAGCACCCACCCAATCACAGAACCTTGATTACGACCACCTACAGATCTGGACAACGATAATAAGCTTGAATTTAAGAACTCTGCACCCGACCACAACTCAAATCGTCAATTCCACCAATCACGACGTTTCAGAATGTCAGCTGATGGCACTTCACCTGTAAACAGACTTTGTGGAGATGACATCCTTCTGGCTTCTTCCGCTCTGCAGTGTTGCTGTAGCGGGCAAGTGCAGCGAATATCTCGATCAGCGGTACAGAATCGTCCACGTCAACGGCTGGGACGGGCTTTTGTGGCCGACAATGTGTCTCGTCTCGTGTCTTTCTGCAGGCCGCGCACGTTCGTTGAGCATGGATGATTACTGTTTCTGGGTTTCTCCGGGTCGTGCGCGTGCAAACGAAGTCTCTTGTCTCTTCTCTTGTCTTGTCTCAGCGATAAGCGGGAGGTTCGCGTGCGAACGCACAAGGTGATCAGTAATGCCTGTCTGTGGTTTATATTTCGATAGCTCGAACATGCGACAGAGCTATAATCTCACCGCAAATGTGGCTTTTGCGGCAACGTGCTCCGGGTGAAAAGTAAATTTTGCATTAGATCAATGCAAAGAAACCAATATCAAGAACCACGCGCGCCAAAGTACAAGCGCGACACATCCTCATCGTTTCTGCGCCGTGCGTGAAATGAGCCCACTCTTCTTCGACCGCTGCGACAGACCTGACAGTTGGGACTTGTTGGGTACAACACAACTTGTACACCGTGTACAGGCCATGCCAAAACAAGCCTCGCGTGTCCACATGCAAGGGAAAGGCTTGATTCCCCGCACGCAGGGCGTCTGCAGCCTGCAAGCTGTGTGCAGCAACAACAAATATCAGCGTACGAATCATGCCGCGTTGCCGCGCGTGCTCTCATGATCACAGACCACATTCCTACGCCCGCTCTGGCGGCCCGATCTAAAACAATTCCAGTTTGACATAGGAGTGACGACAATGCGAATGCGACGTAATGACGTGGGGAAGTTGCTTCCACCACACATCTGTATACTAATCAGATTACGAAGCAGCACACTCGAGCAGCAGAAAGAGTCGGTCAATACAGGAGATAAGGACACAATCAACAAGAAGCTCTGAAAACGGAAAGATTGTCTAGAATCTCAAGCTGCGACGATGGTCACAACTCGATATCGATTTCTTCTGGTTGTTGTTTTCTTCAAGGAGTGACTAAAGCTAGTTATGTTATCTTGTCCAATGTTCTCAAATCTGGTGCATGCGCGTGCAGCACGTTTCCAGAAGGACATCGTGTTCTTGCCCAAGCAAAATGCAGCTGCAGCGATCGTTGGACGTCGTGTTGTTCACCGCCTGGACGCATACTTGTGCCTGGCAACAGGCAGGCCATCAGTAAGAGCTAGCAGACCGACAGCTTGATTCGGACACCGCAGCTACGCGCGTGCGCACGCGAGAGGACGCGATATTGTGAAGCTGCTATGGTGATGTGCCGCCGGACTGGCAAATGTAGTCGCATCGAGCAAAGGGTATGTACCAGTAACGATGCGAAGCTCGATACTGACGACGACGGCGCGATGGTCGTATTGCTCTTGCTGGGATGACCAGTGGGCGTGCACAAAGGGCATCTGAAGGCGTGCTTGGTTGAAGAAGATCCAGGCGGCATGAACGGGTAATGACCGTCCGACGACATCCTGTCAGATACACAGTTTTTCATGATGCTGACAACAGTAGCACATTCATTTCTCATCAAGCGTGAGGTGTATGGTAGTCATGCTCCGAACACCGTGGAATCGTCCATCAATCAGTCGTAGCCTCCACCACCACCGACTTGGCTGGCGAAAGCGGTGCTGACGCTGCTCTGCGCGTCGTCCTCCAGGGCTGCTCGGTTTCTACCAGCTCCAATCGGGGGCTGTGGTGGTCCCTGGCCTTCCACGTAGCGACGGAGCTTGTCAGACTGAGACAGCGAAGCTTGCTTGTTCAGGTCGTTGATGCTCAGGCCTGCGAGGCTGACGCCACCTTGACCTGGCTTGAGAGAGCCATTCGTGGTGACATCAGTAATCTCACTTGCGGCGACACTCTCTCCAGCAACGGACTCTGGTGGAGCGCGCATGTGGTTGCCATGGCCCATGTGGCGACGCTGATCAGCGGGCAGAGTAGGCCATGCCTCCTGGAAGCCTTGGAACATGGTTGGGAATTGATTGGGCAGAGCGGCGCCTCCTAGTGCTGAGGAGTGAATAGAAGAGACATCATCAGGGATGTATCCGACGATACTGCCATCGCCCTGAGGCCCGTCACGACGACCATTCACGCGAGCTCCAGTAGCAGCTGCCATGTGGTTGGCATGCTGATAAGCCATCTGGTAGCGCTGAGGACCTCTGTAGGAAGTCTTCGGGCGGCTGAACTGCAACAGTGAGACTTGGAGGTTGTTGAGCGGGCCTTCTACCAAGCAGTTCCGCTCCTTGAAGTGAAGCAAGAGGTAGTGCCACAGCGGGTGCTTGCTCAGAACCTTGGGGTTGCCAAGAATGACCAGTCCATACTTGGCACGAGTCAGAGCAACGTTCAGACGTCGGGGGTCGCTCAAGAAACCAATGCCCTGGTGATCGTTGCTACGAACGCAAGAAAGAACAATGAAGTCCTTCTCTCGTCCTTGGAACGCATCGACGGAGGCAACTTCAATCTCCTTGTAGAGCTCCTTCTTGAATGTGCCGGTCTGCTGCATGCTCTGAACAACGTATGAGCGCTGGCCCTCGTACGGAGTGATGATACCAATCGCATCTGGCTTAACTCCAGCCTTGAAGAAGCGTGTGACGATCTTCTCGACATTGGAAGCCTCGGTGCGATTCAGGTAGGAAGTCCCTGAGGCGCTGATCTCCTCAGTACCCAGGTTCGACCAGAACATCATTGGGGAGTCCGCCACTGGCCAGGGGAACTCTACGTCCTTGCGGAGGCGCTGTTGCATGGTAATACCATTCTGCAGGGAGCCTTCGTAGAACATGTTGGATGGGAACTCGGAAAGGCAGGGATGCATACGGTACTGCACCTGGAGGCGAATTGGCGACAAGCCGAGAATGACCAGACGCTCGAAGAGTGACTGGTTCAGACCAGCTTTGGCGGCCTTCTTGTTCATGATGACTGGGCCCAGCTGTTGGTGGTCACCAACGAGCACGACCTGCTTGCATCCAAGAACCAACGGAATCATGCATTCGGGCTCAGCGGACTGCGTGCTCTCGTCGATCAGAACCGTCCTGAACTTGAATTTCGCCAATCGTGGGTCTCCAGCACCCACGCAAGTACAGCAGATGACGTCCGCATTCTGAAGGATCTCACGCTCAGCAGCACGGGTGAGCGTCTTGAATTTCTTCTCATCTTGGCTAGACAATTCGCCGAGCTCCGATTTAAGCTGATTGAGCTTGTTCAGTTCAACGTTGGTGTCGTTCATTGCCACCTGCCGGTGAAGAGACAAGAAACCAACATTGGACTCGACATCCTCGCGGGACTTGGCAGTGACACGAACGACCTTCAAGCCAGTCAAGTGGATGCGCTCACAAAGCTGGTCCACGGCAACGTTGGATGGCGCACAGACAAGGACTTGTCCACCATTCATCTTGGACAGATGGTAGATGATTGTTGCTGAAGTGACCGTCTTGCCAGTGCCTGGAGGACCTTGGATCAAACTGAGTGGCTTCTGCAGCACCGATTTGACTGCTTGGATTTGCGAGCTGTTGAGATCAGGCAGATTGGGGACGCTGAACTTCTTAGGCATCTGGACCTTCATCGGCGCTGCTGCAACTTCGTGTCCCAGCAAGCGATGGAAGATGTATCCTGAAACTGACATCTCGTCAATGGCAAAAGTCTTCATCGCGTGTTGCATTCTGTCGAACGAAGTCGCTTTCCAGACGTAATCGGCTGTGAAGTTGTGCGTGCATTCGGTAGGCACTGATTTGTGATCACCACGCGACCTCAGCTCAATTGTCACTTCGTCAGACTGGTTGTTGGGGATCTTGATGACATAGCCCACGCCCTCCCAGTGCGGACGCAGCTCGCCAGTGTATCGTAGTCGCATCTCATCTCCAACTGCAAGCTTGACGTCTCCGAGCTCGAGCTTCGGGAGAACAAACGAAGCGAGGTGCTTGTTGTTCAAACCGAAATCCCAGCGCACAACCAAGTTGTCCTGGCTCTGAGCTTCCTTCAGCTTGCGATCATAGTCTGCTTCAATCTTGACCAGCGGGCCGAAGACATTCTGATATTGATAGGCATCGTCATATCGCAGCAGAACTGGTGCCGGTTCATCGTCGATGCCCGCGCTCTTTTCCAAATCCTCAATCGTCGCACTGCTATTATCCTTCCACAGCTCTTCAAGCTTAGCAATAACCTGGGGTGGCAGGTGACGAGCGCGCATCTGCTCCTGATCGGTGGGAGAATTGACGAGCCACGAAAGGAAAGATCGATCTTCAATCAACGGTTGCCACTTCGCGGTATCCCAATTCATGTCTTTGCTGCTTGGCTGTGCAGCACACGGCTGACGGCAGAGCAAAACGACGACAGTGTCGCTCTTCGCCGGAATGAAACCCAGCAGGAATACATTTTTCGTACCGCAGTTGTAGCACTCGAGTGTGGTGTCACCTAGTGGAGAAGACGGGTGCAGCTGAACCTCCTTGTGCCTCGCTCGAACCAAGTGATTGATGATATGGCTGCTGGAGGTATTGCCTCGCGCAGAACAGAACCACTTGGAGCAGGTCAGACACTTGACAACTGAGCTCGGGTTGTGAATGCCACAGTAGGCGCAGGCGTGAGCGGGCAGCTCCACTTGCTCCTCTTGACCAGGTCCAGCTTGACCATTCACACCATTCGCATGGCTTGCCAGTGACTCCAGGTCATCGTCCTCGTATACGTCTGCATCTTCATCGTCGCCCACTCGTCGCCTCCGGGGGCCGCCGTTCAGGGCAGCATCCAGTGTGGAAGTGTCATCGCCTTCGTTGATGGCGGAGGCCGAGTCACCTACGAGATGATTGGCGACATTGGTAAATGTGCCTTCCATGCCGCGTCGGCGCACAGACGGACAGAATCGCGGTTGCGGCGGTCGTTGTTGGTGGGTTGGTGGAATTTAGCGTTGGCCGGAATCGTGGCCGCGGCGGTGATGTGACGGGTCGCGGTCCCTGCGCAGACGGGATGGAGTGGTGCGAAGGAGCGTCGGGAGAGGGTGCTGGGGTTGTCGTCCTCGTCAGCAAAGGCGAAGGACCGGCGCACGGTGGTTGGTGCGAAGGGAAGAAGGTAGCAGTTTGGCGATGGCGGAAGAGCGTCTGGTCGATCCGCGCTTGGCAGTGGATTGAAGACCCTTGCTTCATCGAGACTTTATTTCTTTGCGCCGCTTGCTGCGACTGTGGCTTGCTGGGGATAACAACTGCAGCCATCATGATCCGGCGACAAGCACGACAGCGCCGCGACTACCTGTACCGTCGCGCCCTGACGCTGCGCGATGCGGAAATTTCAGAAAAGCGTGCGAAGCTGAAAGCGTCACTGGCATCAGGCAAGCCGCTCGATTCGAGCATCGCCAACGATAAAGAGCTGCGCCGGGATTACAAGTACGACGAATCGCGAGCCGATCGTACTAATGAAGAGGAGCTGGAGCTGGACGATGAGTACAGCTATCTCTCCGGAGTCGTCGAGCCACGAGTTCTCGTCACCACCTCTCGCGATCCCAGCAGCAGACTGGGTCAATTTTCGAAAGAAATACGTCTTCTCCTTCCCACGAGTATACGACTGAACCGAGGAAATACCATATTGCCCAATCTTGTCGGCAGTGCCAAAGCAAATGGTCTCTCCGATCTGATCCTCCTCCACGAACATCGAGGCACACCGACCGCGCTCACAGTCTCACACTTCCCCCATGGCCCAACAGCCTCATTCAGCTTACACAACGTCGTCCTCCGCCACGATATTCCCAACGCATCTCGCGGAACCGTCAGCGAAAGCTACCCACATCTCATCTTCGAAGGCTTCACCACCGCACTCGGAAAGCGCGTAGTCAAAATTCTCCAACACCTCTTCCCTCCCCGCGAAGGTGGCACCAAGCTCGGGTCACGAGTCGTGACATTCAAAAACATCGAAGACAGCATCGAAGTCCGTCATCATGTTTTCGTCAAGACAGGATATCAGAGCGTCGAGTTGGCAGAGGTTGGCCCACGGATGACGATGCGGCTGTTCGAGATCAGACAAGGTACGGCAGAGAACAAAGATGGTGATGTGGAATGGCATATGAATCAGTACACACGGACGAGCAAGAAGAAGGACTATTTGTGAAGGGAGCAAAGCCTGGTCAGTCGAGACACAAGAAATTGACTGCAGAAAAGACCTTAGCACCACGAACTGCAGACGGTCGCGCAATGCAATTAAAGTCAAGAACATTGGCAATTCCGAAAAGAGTTGATTTGGGGGAGAAGATGGCCAGGAGTACGCAGATAAGCACGAATTGCGTAGTCCGAGATTGGCGCTCGCACGCCGTGATGGCGAGAGAGGTCAGATATCTTGTGGGCTCGTTGGCGATGCGCTTGCCCACGGGACTTGCTCGCTGGGTGCGGGCGTACTAGCCGCAAAGAGCTCCGACTCAGAAGCGAGCTGAACTTGTTCCACATAAGAGCGAGGACACTCGAGCAACACGCGGCACTTTCGACCAAGGGCAGTGAGAATGTCGGCTGATGATAATGCCCTATCGATCGCGGTAGAAATCACTCAGGAAGGCTTGCGACGGGGGAAATTGAGGTTGATCGGACAATGCGTGGAGAGAAAAGACATGTGAATATGAGATGATATTACTGTCAAGAAGTTGTGTTCATAGCTTCTACTGCTCACGATGCTGCTGATAGCACCAACGGAGCTGAATCAAGTATTTAGGAATTACGAAATAACCCGTTCCACACCGTGTGCTGTAGACCATTGCCAATGGTCAATGTTCCACTCTTCCGATTCGTAATGGAATCGCGGTAATTGCGCCGCAACGTAGTAGGTTGTTCTACCAGCCCTGTCGTCAATTTGATCACCTCGACCTCTCCTTTCGCTTTCTTCTGTGCTTTTACTTCGGCAGCAGCGCCTCCTTCTCCTGGTCCACATAGAGCCTCTTCATCTCTCCCAAGCACTTTTCTGTCATACCCCTCGCCCCCAATCGCCTCACATCCTCCTCCAGAACCTCTTGCCTCAGCTTCTCTCCATTCCAGATCAGCCCAAAGCTCGCGTGACTCCATGCATTGACGCTTCCAACAGCGCCCTGCAAAATCACAGATCGAATAATGAAGTTCGGTGCCATTGGCGACCAGAATGCCACGATACAAAAGAACCCGGCAGACCAGAACAGCTGCAAATACGTCGCGATAGTCCTCGCCTGCGGAAGCAATTTGCGCACTGCTGCGGAAGAGATCATGACATCACCATTCTCTGCGCTACCGTTGCAGGTTGAACGAATCTTGGATTGCATCCACAGCCCAAATCCCACAATCTGCACCAAAGGTACGGCGATCATGGTGGCAATGAGCACACACATCATTCCCATGACGCGAATTCCAAGTTGGAACCAGAACCCTTCTGGGTATTGCGTGTCTTTGTTGGAGACATCATCGTAGATCTCCCAGCTGCCGAGGATGACGTCTACGGTCCAGATGCAGGTTGCGAAAAGAGTAAAGAGGACTGATATTGCGAATTGGCGCTTGGAGAAGTGATGGAGGAGGGCGTCGCGGGTGGAGAGAAGGATGAAAGAATGAGCGGAGGAAGAGGATGAGAGCTGAGAGCGGACTTTGAGGAGGTCGATGAGGGTTTGGAAGCTGAGGCCCACAGCGATTGTGAGTAGAAAGGAGATCTGTAGTGTCCGAAGTTAGCGACATGGCACTACTGCTTACGCGACTCTTTTGCGTGCGCTCTTGCTTCATTGTAGCTGCCTCCGGGTTGTAGGTGACGAGGGGACTTCTGTTGCTTCTCTTCCTTGAGGCTTACCACGACCAAACTTCCATTCTCAAGGTCTGGCAGCGTTCTGTACGTCCACTGCTTCCTCCATTCTTCCGAGAACAAGTCTTCGAACATATTGAGGATTATTTCAGGTAGTCGCGTTCGAGGCGCTTGGGAAGTGGCTCAAGCCTGCGAGCTGCTGAAATAAGGGTCGCGGTTCTTTCGTACTGATCTTTGAGGCCGAGGCTCAGTTCAAGAGCCGCCAGCAGCCGGGTGATAGGGAAGTATTGTGGTCGAGTCTGAGGATACAAAGGCTGCTGCGGCTGAGGCTGGTGAGGTCGCCGAGGGTCAGCTGCTGTGACACGAACGAACTATGACGTACGGGAGTGTTCCTGCCTAAGGCCACAACAAAACACTGTAGAGCAGAGTAGAGCATGATGAATCACTAGATTGATCATGTGCACTCTGCAAAGCACTTCCGATTGGAGATGAAGCTAGGAGGCATGCATTGATACATGTGGATGTACGGGCTTAACGCGATATTGAGGCACATGACTTGCTTCGTCCTGCGTGCTGCCTTGATGCAGCATGTCGGACCATTGGCCTCTTGGGAGTCTTTGCATGTGTCGCCAAACATTTACCTCTCATTGCTGCCTCCTCTTGAGCACAGCAATGACCAGCCATCGCTTGCGCTCTGTATGATCTTCCCTACCACCATCCCGCTCCAGTGACCACTCCCTTCTCACGCCCTTCGCGTCTTCCTCATATATGTCCTCGATATCGAGGCCTCGTGCAACAGCCTTCTCGAAGAATCCAGCCAGCTTCGCGCGTCCAGTATGGAACCCTGCAATGGCAAGCACTCTCGCTGCCGGGTCAGAACTCAACATGTGTAGCATGCTTTTGACCAGGTTCTCATGCTGATGCGGAATCCAATAACAATCTGCCGCAATGATTCGACCAAAGGAATGCGCATTCTGCTTTGCGAAGTCCGACTCCACATCGCCCCAAGCGTAGCCCTGCACAGCACATTGACCTGCTAAAGATTCGGGAATCGCGTGCTTGATATTTCTTCGGATGTTGTCCAATAACACGTCCGCTGGATAGTCAGATATCACGGTATCACTTGCTCCTGCGAGACAGGCTACAATGCCGCCTAGTCCAACACCTACCGTTTTGGCAATCAGCCAGTTCTTCCTACACTTGTGCTCTTCTACATGCTCATCGAAAGGGACGCGAATGACCGAGCATATCCTCACCCACCTGCACCGAGTTCCAGAACTCGTTTGTCTTTCACACGCCAACGCTCGTCCGACTCATGACTGATCATCTCGGCCATCTTGATCCCTGCGTTCCACAAATATTGCGCAAAGAGTTTCCGATCATCTTCTTGCACGGGATCAGCAGCCCGAAGTTCGATGTCGCCGAAGCGAGCGCTCTTGTAGACGAGCAGACTGCGGTCGTCGCCGTGGAAATTTCGCAGGTCGTCGGTGAAGATCAATCCGGCGGCGAAGGCGAAGATGTCCTCGGCTTCTTCATCTTCGTTGTCAGGTGGTATCACTTGGATGAGATCGGTGAGGGACATCGTCATGTTGTTATACATACCGATGCGACCCAAAGGTGTGAAAGCGACTTTAGATTCTCGCAGGCATTGCAAAGGAAGCTTCAGCTTTGGCCTTGGCGGTCCCGCTTCTCGGGCACCCCAGCTCCATCGGACTTTCCAACGTCGCTCTCCATGCTCCAAAAGCAACGTCCCAAGCTTCGACGGCAACGCGGATCTCGAATAGCATCCCCTCACTGTAGTGCTTCAGCTATGCTTCTCTGGGTGGTGTTGTAACACGAGTAGGAAAACCTCAGATTCCACAACTTTTAACAAATCAACTTCATTCCTACCTTTCTTCCATTTCACAGGCAACTCGCAAGAACCGAAATTATGGGCTCCGCCGAACAAGACAAACCCCTCTATACGCTCCTCTCCGCCACCCCATCTCCTTATGCCCGCAAAGTCCGCATCTCGCTCCTAGAGAAAGGCATTCCCTTCAAGCTCCAAACAGAAGTCCCTTGGGACAGTGATACCCAAACACCCAACTACAATCCCTTAGAAAAGCTCCCTGTCCTCATCGACAATGCTTCAGGTAAAGCTGTATACGAAAGTGCTTTCATTCTCGAATGGATCGAAGTCAAGCACAAAGATCGGGAACCAAGATTGATCCCCGCAGGGGATGAAGAAAGGTTACAGGTGAAGGAGATCGAAGTGGTCGCTGATGGTTCGTGTCCATTTCTACCTTCGGTTTGGGCTCCCCCTACCGTTGCAACAATTCTCTCTCTGTTTCAAAGGCACCTTCCTTCTATGCTGAAAGGGCGTGGAATGGATTCATCCTTTTGTGCCTCCGTAGCTAATACTCTGCCCCTTCCAACCAGGTATCTGCGACGCCCTCGTCCTCCTGATCTGGGAACGCAACCGCTCCAAAGAAACCCAATCCGAACCCTGGGCCGCCCGCCAAACCCGCAAAGTAACCGGAGGAATCAAAGCTCTCAACAACTGGTTTGTTCATCTCCCTTCCATCCATCGCCCTCTCCTCCTCCTCAATCACTCTCTTATTCGGCACCATAGGGTCAACTCCCGCGCCGACCCATCCTCCCCATACGTCCACGGCTCCAAACTCAGCATCGCCGACTTGGCAATCTGCTCCGTCCTAGGTTTCATGAACGTCCGCTTCCCCGACCACGAATGGAAATCCCAATATCCAGAATTGAAATCTTACTGGGAAGAACATGAGAAGCGGGAGAGTTTTAAAGCAACAGTTCCTGTGGCGCAGACGTACAAGGATAAGATTGTATAGCAATAAGACGAATTAAAGCAAGCGGGCTCAATACCTGTTGTACAGCGTTGAGGGCGACTGCGTGGTCGAGCTTCTTCCCGGCGCCTCGAGGCATAACCGGCAATAGAGGAAGCACGAGAGACAAAGGTAAGAAATGGGGCAAAACGAACGATATGTATTGGAATAGTACTAACTATTCAGTAGTATTGACCACCCTGTTGCCTCGTCCCTCGAATTCCATCCCTTTTGATCTTCACTTTCGGTTCTCAATTCCAACGCTTATCTTCTGGAAGATGCCTGACTCTAAGCTACAGCTGACTTGAAATTGTCACTCCTCTAGCAGTCGCCATCGAAAGCAGGCTTGGCTCCAATGTAGAAGCAGACATTGGCCATCTTTCTGTAATCCTCGGCGGTAGTCGCGCAACAGGTTCCCGCATCTCCTTGCTAAAGAAGCGAAGAAATTGCGTCAGTTTCCTTTTTCCCCGTCTGGAATAAAAAGAAAGAAAAAAACATAAAGGCTCTGTGCTGTGATGAATTTGAAGGAGGAGGAGGAAGGACTTACCAATTTGATCCCGTTGTCGGAGCATCCCTTTGTAACGTCTGCTGGATTTGCACCTCCCACACACCAGGCCCTTTGACCTGCGAATGCGGGAACGGCTCCCAGAAGGGCGGCAGCGATAATGGCGGCGAACTGCATGTTCGGTGCTTGTTGTTGTTCTGTGCTGAGACGGTTTTTTGTTAGTGAATTGGGGGCTTGTCGCTTGATGGATGCGGGAAAGCTGTACCTGATAATGTTTTTGATGCTAGGAGAATGGATGTGAGGGCGATGAGCTGGATGATCCAACAAAATGCAGGAGATCTGTCTGCTTTATGTACTGCATCCTGCTGGCTATCAAGATGCGCCCCCGGAGTCCGGATAGCTCGGACGATACGATACGAGTGGCACGATACTATAGCACGGATGGACATTTTCTGTGGAGGGCACAGACGGCAGGTCTTAGAGACAAAACGAGGGGCCACGATCGGACGAACAGCAGGTTCTACTACTGACGCGTGGCACGATGGCACGAACGGAGATTCTATGGAAATGGCACAGACGGCCAGGTCTTAGAGACGATACGAAGAGGCCCGACGATTAGGACGAACAGCAGATTCTCCTGATGGATGGCATGGCACGGGAGACGGGAGACCATGCTTCACGGAGTAACTCTCATGGACCTCTTTGTTAGCGTTCTGGAAGCTCGTTCTGGACTCGCAACACGCCGGGCCGCAAAGGTGTCGTGCAGTTTGCCGTCACTTCGCCCATGTATTAGCTGCATGGCAGTAGTGGTTACTGAGAGAATGGCATAACCACGGTCTTCTCGCGCCGATGGCGGTGATGTATGGCCGTGATATGCCACAGAGATTCTCATCAATAGATACTAGCTGAAAACGACACGTGCCTGTCCATTGTGAACTAGAATTTACTGGCCATACATACGACTGACACCATGCGTGCTCGTTCACTTGCTACTACCGAGAACCTGCCGAACGTAAGCGCTAAGCTCATTTATCGTCGTTTAGTAGTTCCTTCTGAGTAAACTGCGCTAAGCAATTACCTTGGCTACAATATTTTTTGTCCACCCCATGCTTCAACACTGCCAAACAGCGTGCTCTTGTCGTGTAGGTAATATTGTTGCTATATCTAATAATCTGAGGCGTGCCCATCTTCTCAATCGCCTTAATAATAAGCATCGTTCCATGGAATCAGAGACGGAGACTGTACAGAAAGGAGGTACAATCAAGCATATCACTGCAAACTGGCTTAGTCAAGGGGCATCAGCGCTAGCAGGGGGTTTCCAACTTTACTTACACCTATGTTTTCTCCTAGCTAGGACCCAGCTACCCGGGTCTTCGGGCATTTGTCAGTATCATGCCACCTCCTCGCGAAGCGCGGGACGCGTGGGAAAAAGGATGCAGAGCTGATTTATAGCTGTGAGAGTTCTAGACCAATGTGATTTTGCCGAATTGCTCATCTCTATGGGATTGCAAAGCTGGGGGATTTGTATAGATTCCTCAGTTTCCAGCCACAATTACCTCTGTTTGTACGTACGTGGCTGTGTTCATGAATTACAAACACCCTGCCCCCCAGCTCCGAAAGGATTGAAGCAGCTTCTACTGCACTATAATTTCTGTTAGCCTCGAAGGTTTCCGCTTTCACCAAAGGATCGAGTTGAGATCGATCGGTCGCAACTTACACAATCAGCATCAGTTACGCAGCCTCCTTGCCCGCCTCGTCCACAACGACCGTCACCGCAGTCTTGCTGTAGAAAGCCACATGGGGCTCTGCAGAAGCCGTTGGTACCACAGACTTGGCCTTCATTGCACTGTATTACCAGTCGTTAGTATATTGAGAGTTGTGGGTGGGAATTGCATGTATGGAAATTGTGAACGTACGCATGAAGTTCGACAAGTGAATTGGGGCATGGAGCATGTTGCTGGAGCCTGACAGGTTCCCAAGGCGCAAAGATTACCGTTACAGCAGTCTCCGTCGGCGGTGCAAGAATCGTTGAGTTCTTTGCATGGGACGGTGCATTCGCCGTTGGTACCGCAGGTGTTACCGGACGGGCACTGAGGCCATTGTTAGTTCAATGAG
>JAASLG010000642.1:0-18457 GCA_013365235.1 Cercospora sesami
TTGGGAAATGTTGCCGAGAACAGTACCGTTTGACGATCAGGCCGTATATTGCCCAGTATTCTCTGGATCTGGGGCTCGAATCCCATGTCGAACATGCGATCAGCTTCATCGAGGACCACATAGGTGACTCGTCGTAAATTCGTGACACGTCCTTGGTTAGCAGCAAGGAGATCAATCAGACGCCCTGGCGTACATACCACCATCTCGGCACCTCGCTTGAGTTCAGCGATCTGATCTTTAATGGGCGCTCCGCCGTAGGCGCAGACACCGCGCAAGTTGAGTGCCTTAAGGTAGGGCTTGCATTCACGGTGAATTTGCACAGCAAGTTCTCGAGTCGGCGCCATTATCAGTCCAATAGGACCCTCCAGGTTTGCTACAGGGCGTTGGTCTTTGATATGCCTGAACATGGGCAGAGTAAAGGCCAAAGTTTTGCCGGAGCCTGTCTTCGCGATTCCAATGGTGTCGCGACCAGACATGATGGCTGGCAGCGCCTGGGACTGAATTGAAGTTGGCGATTCGAATTTGTTTGCCTTGATGACATCCAGGATCTGGGCGCCGAAACCACATTGCGACCATTTCGTGATCGGTTTAGGCTGATCGATTCCCCGAACGGTGATATTGTCAAGTTCGGCTCTCAAGGTCGTGACATCCTCTGCGCTCATCTCGGAGACCTCAGCAGACTCGCGGTAGAAGTTCTTTTCAAAGTCCTCATAATCAACCTTGCTGTGATCAACTGCCGCAACCTCCTTCTTGTTGCGTTTGCCTCCGCCCCTCAACAAATCTTCTGGATTTTCACCAACAGCATCGAGGTCAGGGCCATCGTCCTCGTCAAAGAGTTGTGGCTCACGATTGCTTCGCTGTCCAAGACCGCGAGGGCGTGGCTGGCGCTCAATATCCTGGTCGAGATTGTTCATGAACGCATCCAGAGGGTCAATCTCTTCGTCCACTTCCATTACTTCTGGTTCATTTCCAGCTGGTTGGCCGTTCTGCTCTGAGCTCTGAGCATCAGCCATTGCGATGTCCTGTTGCTCAGCATGTGCTTCCTCGGCACGCTTCTGAGCTGCCAGGCGTGCTGCCTCAGCCTCTTCCTCGTCACTACGCAGCTCGTTATGATCGTCATCATCGTGTTCGTCGTCAGCACCGTCAGGCACGGTAGGCCCATCAGTCGCTTCGAGGGCAAGATCAGGAAGTTTCCTAAACTTTCGCTGCTCGCCCTCATCCTCGTCCAAAGCATTGCCGGTCTTGGACACGTTCAGCTTGTCTGGTTGTCTGTCATTTGCAGCCTTGTTGAGGCCAAAACCAGTGATTTTGGCATCAGCTGCGCCCAATACCACCGGTTTGGATGGAGCGCGTTTTGCGGTTGAAGCATTGTCCGCGCCAGTGCCAGCAGGAATGGCAGCGTCATCGCCCAAAGTGGCGTTCGAAATCTTCGATTTCTTATCAATTTGCTTCCTAATGGCTTTCGGGTCGAATCTGGGCTGAGATGCTAAGACGGGCGTGGATGGTTGCTGACTGCTGGTTGGGGATGCGATGTCGGTGGTTGTTGGAGTCCCATCACCGGCGGCAGGCTTGCCGGCCTTTGCCGCTTTCCAGGCCTGGACTCGGGCGAGCTTCTCTGCTTGAGCTTTCTTCTTCTCGGCCTCTTCGGCCGCTCTGGACGGAGGTCTCGAGCCATCACCGTTCGCGGTTCCAGGTCGCGAGGACGTCTGTACAGTCAGTGGAGTCCTTAGCACAAAAGATCGAAAGGCACATACCTCGCTGCGTCCAGGAGAAACGGTTCTCTTGCGCTTCGATTGCCTGTCGTCGTTACCGTGCCTATCGTCGCCTTCGCGCGGACGACGACGTCCATAGTCTCTACTGTCTCTCACCGGAGATTGTTGTCGTCTCGAATGGTGTCTGTGATCCCTGGACCGCTCCCGGTCCGGAGACTCTCTGCGATAGCTGCGATCATCGCGTGGGCGCCTGTCGTATCGGTCATTGCCGCGATCTCTCCTATCCCAATCGCGTTCGCGCTCTCGGTCACGCCCGTGGCCATCGTAGCGACGCTGTACACTGGTCAGCGAGTATCGACGGGGTTCGGTTCGTGGGTTTCTCACATCTCGACTGCGGTCACGGTAGCGGTCGCGGTCGTCACGCCGGTCGCGCGCGTAGTCGCCCCTGCGGTCTGGTGAGCGGGCCATGATCCGGCCTCAGGAGTCGTCCGGCGTCGTACCCGCACACTCCTTCGTTTCCACAATGCCTTGATGTCCTCCACTACCGAAAGCCGCGACCAAATTCTGATTTCTGTTTCTCGCCCAAATCGCCGCACTGCCACTGCCGCCGCCGCAGGTTCTGTCCAGTCTTACCTTGTGAACAAAATGCACACTGAGATCCAGGTGCGCTGAGGGCGGAGGGACAATAACAACGCCCGTGGTCGTGTATGCTGGGGCTCGACGAGGTGAAGATGGAGGTGCTCGGCTGAGAAGCACACGACACGGCAAGTCGGCGGGCAAGACGCACGGATGCCAAAATTCAACGCTAGCCTCGATGGAGCTTTCCGAAGCTTGCTGGTAGGCCGGCGCATGGCTGGTAAGGTAGCTCGCGCGCGATCAATGCGATACTAGTAAACAGTACAACAACACCGATACCAGTACGCAACACCGGCTCTCTCGCCGCCACCGCTGCCACCACACCGGCGCAATGCTCACGCGTGTGGCGTTGCGCTTCTCTGCGCGCTCGCGTCTGCCAAATGTGCTGCCTCGTTGCAATCACGCAGCCCCCAGCCCCCTCGTCCTTCCGATCAGAACATATGCAACGCCTGGCCGGCCCAAGAGCGTTGTTGGCGAGCCATCACGTCCAGTGAAACGCGCCGTCAAGAAAGCTGCATCGAAGCCCCGCGATGGCACCTCGGCCGCAGAGAAGAAGGTTGCGGCCAAGAAGCGCAAACCAGCCGCCAAACGAGCAGTGACGCCTGAGGAAGCAGCGCAGAAGGCCGTACGTGAAGCTGCTCGCAAGGAGAAGGCTACAGAGCGCAAAGCAGCTATCAAGAAGAGGACAAAACTCCAGGATCTTAAGGCCACTGCACTGCCCGATGCTCCCAAGAAGACAGCCTATCCCTCGGCATACCTAGCGTACTGGGCAGAAGCTGTCAAGGAGAGGAAGGCAAATCAAGGCGTCAAGGAGCGCGTCAAAGAAGCTGCTACGGAGTGGAAGCAAAAGTCTGCCGCAGACATCGAGGTACAAGGTCCCCCATTTCTACCGCTGCCACACCTCTGACCATAACTTACAGCACTACAACCACTTGGTACGCACGGCCAATGAAGCCGCAGCGGCAGAGTACAAGCGATGGATCTCATCGCATTCACCAAACGAGATCCGCCTTGCTAACCTGGCTCGCGCTCAATTGCGTCGCCAATACCCCACGCAAAAGGGGAAATGGGCAGAGCTATCTGACGAGCGTCGTCCAAAGCGACCATTAACCGCATATCTGAACTTCAATGTGGATCGACAAAGCAGCGGCGACTTTGCCAACATCAAGGTCACCGAACGTAGCAAGCTCATCAGTCAGGAATGGAAGTCGCTCAGCCAAAGTGAGAAAGATGTAGGTGTCAATTTGCTCTGCTCATTGATGTCGCGTGCTAACCTGTCATAGAAATACCAGCGTTTGTTCGAGCAAGACAGGCAACGTTATGAGGAAGAACAAATCCAGGTGTACGGCCAAGCCACACCACGACGCAGGAAGCCCGCCGTAGCTGCAGCTGCCTCTTGAGTCTCCTTACACCGGTCCCGATTTGTAAATGTTCGCGACAATTCGCAATAAGTTCACGACCATGATTACGCGTGTGGGGGATCTGTATCTGTTTGTCGAAGCTGCTTGACACCGCGAGGTGTCCTTGTAATGATGATCGATTTCCATTTGTCGTTTGCCGCTGGAGGAGTGAGCGACGAGGAGACATACTCAGGCTGTATGTCGTTGGAGCCTTTGCGTGCTATGCTTGATACTATGAAAAGGTGTGGCAGGTCGCGCCTGTATCGCATGTACCATAGCGGCAGAATCTCTCGTGTAACAGTAAATAGCAGCAGCCACATGACCATTCTCCTCAGAAGCACATGTTCTCCTTGAACCGGTCCGAATTAATTGCACAGGGACATACTATCGGAAAGTGGAGCTTCAAGGAAATGATTGCGTCGAGCATATTCAAAACCACACCATGCATCATCCATTGTTACAGCTGGGGTATATCGTACAATAAGCTCTCGAAGCTGCTGAGCACTCAAAACTGTTGGTATCTCTGGACAATAGAGCACGCACGCCATGCTGAAGCTAGCGCCCAATTTCCTGTCCACAAAAAGTCTGCCAAGTAGGTACAAGAAATGAAATAGTCCTCGCGTCTTATTGCTTCTGCAGTATCCAAGAGCGAATGGCCATGGAGCAAATCCTCTGGATGACCTGAGTGGTGCCTCTTTGGTCTTCTGTTTCCACGAACTGTTGAGCAACCCGCAGCTTGCCAACCGGGTCGTTGGGGTCGTTACTCGACGGCACAAGGTGACGCTGTGGATGCCATTCAGGTATGCGCCCTCCCAGGTGCCGCGCTACCGCTAACGAGTACAGAACATCGCGGTTCTCCAGCATGTGAAGTAGATTGCGCATAGTACCGAGGGCATCGTCGATTTCCCTCTGCACATTCGTAGTATCGTCCCGAGTGGCCACAAATCTAGCAAGCTGATGCCAGAAGGATCGCTCGTTGAACTTCTGATTGACCACTGCGCTGTCGCTTCCGGGTGGCATTGGAGGTTGCTGCTGTGGAGGAGGTGTCACGCGGCTCGGATCCAGATACTGTCCTGTGAGAAGGTTTTCCACGACGTCCAGCCGAGGAAGCAGCTCTTGCACCGCTAGGTCATTGGCGGCGCCATTGGTCATACGGTGATAGGCGCGAGGCATGCTGGCCAGCAGCCACACCAAGCGCGCTTCTAGTGACTGAGTCTGTCTGGCGTTCGCATCCTCTCGCGTTTTGAACTGCTCGACGCACTGCGAGACGAAGTCCTGGAGAACCGCATCGCGCTGGAGATGCAGCGGGCCCTGCTGCGAGTACCAGGTTGTTTCAAACAGGCGGTCGAGTCCTGCGGCATAGTGGTACTTAAAGAAGGTCTCTGTCTCCTGTTGACTTGCTGGAGACAAGGGAGGAGGCGCCTCGCGCAGGTTGCATTTTGGCGGAATGTCGTTGAGTGAACATAGCTCTTCTACGGGTACCACGCGCACTGAAATGGGACCAGTCAGACATGGCGGCAAGGTGAGGGAACCGGTCAGTGCTTACCTCGCCGCGTCGGCTGTAACGAGCTGGGGTAGTTGTTGTTATTGTTGTGATGAGGTGCCATGTGCGGGACGTGTTCGCCACCGGCCAACGCTGGGTCGAGGGGCGCGGCGTGGTTGTAGTGGGATTCAAAATGGGGCTGTTCGCCGTGAGGCATGCCGGCAGCAGGGATGAAGTTGCCTCCAGCGCCTGGAAAGGCTGGTGGCGCGCCGTACTGGTTCGACGACACGTGGGAGCCGGAGGCTGAAGCAGACGTAGGTGGTGTGTTGTGCACGCTGGGCGCGGGCTGAATGTTGGCCGGGCTGGGCTGCTGCTTGAAAATGGGGTCGTAGCCCAGGCACTCGCGCTTTGATTTTTGGCAGTTGCGACACGTCGGCAGGCCCTCGTCACACTATGCCACGGTCAGTATATAATAGGTTTCAGACGGAGGCTGGCGGTCGTGTGTTCGAACAAGGTGTCGCTTGTTTTTTAGGCCCTCGCTTATGGGCGCAGCCCGCTGCAGAACGCGACCTCGCACCTCGCACAGCACCACGACACGCTCGGGGGCGCGCATCGCACTCACCTTTATGCGCCGCTTGCGACAGGTCAGGCAGCCGGTCTTGGTGCGTCGCTTGATCTCCTTCTTGTGTCGGCCGCCCGACATCTGGCGCGCGTCGAGCTGGGGCTGCGGCGGCAGAGGGTAGCGCATCACTCCGTTCTGTCCGTTCGGCGCGACATTGGAGGGCATGGGCGCGGGCGGCGGGTACTGCTGGGGGTGGTATTGCGGCGGCGGGTAGGGCGGCGCGTGCTGCTGGTGCGGCGGCAGCGGCGGCGCAGTGCCATTGCTCATGGTCGCGGGCGGCGGAGCATAGGAGGGAGGGTGCGACTGCATGCCGGGCTGCGCGAGGTATGATGATTGCAGCGGAGGCAGGTTCAGCGTGGCTTCTGAAGGGTGTGGCTCCAAGCTCGGCTGTGGCGGCGGCTGGAGGGCATGATGCTGGTGCTGCTGCTGCTGCTGCTGCTGCTGCTGCTGCTGCGCGTGGTGGTGGTGCTGCATGCTGGCCGTCGCGCTGCTCGCGGCGAGGCAGAGGCAGAGGAGGGTGAGGCAGGGCAAGGCAAGGCAGGCAGTCTGGTGTTTGCAGAGTGAAGACGGCCGGCTCGTCTGTCCTGCAGCATATACAACTTCGCGTCACACTTCCTCCCATAGCGCGATGGGTTCAGCACTACTGTCCGAGGCGTCGAGCGGGCAAATCACACGCGCCCAGGCTAAAGTGCCCACCGCTAACGCGCTGCCCGAGCCGACTGCTGAGTTGGGCGATGTTGTGCAGCGCGCTGCCGTCGCCATCACATCCTCCGCTGTTGCTGCTGCTGCTGCTGTCCGTCGGCGGCGAGGGCGCGTGTGCGTGTGCGTGTGCGTGTGCGTGTGCGTGTGCGGCCGTCGCGGGCCCTCGCTCTGCCCGCCCACCACCACCACCGCACCGCCGCCGCTGCTGCCGGCCTGTGACGTCGGCGTGGGCACACGCTGCGCTGCTTCTCCATCGACAGCCGCACTTCGCTTCGCGCTCTGCTCGGCTCGAGTTCTCGAACCAGCACGCGGTGGAGCCATGACCTGTTAGCGCCGTCGCGGGCCTGCTGCCTCTAGGCTCGAGCACGACTTATCCTTGTCCACCACGCCGCCGGTCCTGGTCTTCGCTTATCTTCCTGCATGGGTGTGGACGGCGCACTGCGCACGATTGCCTCTCCCTGCGACCTTCCAAGCCCTCCATGCTCCGGCACGCGGAATTCGGCAGCCTGCACACGGCCTGATTTGAAAGCCTAGACGCTGCGACATGAGCAATGCCTGCCTGCGCTGCTGCTCTGCAATATATCGGCCTTCCCCTCCTCCAGCAAGTGGAGGATAAACCCGATGCGAGCCAACCGCTGCGTGTCCAAAGGTCACTGCAAGCGAATCCCTCCTCGGTGCAAAGAAGTGGCGACCTGCATTCACATCATCTCATCGCACGGCTTAAGCGTGATTGGAGCGGCTCATCTATCTCTCGCCCTTCATCCCTACGAAGACGGCAAATCATGCGTGCAACTCCTGGCGTGAACATTGCCAATTGTAAGCGCGGCAAGCCACATATTGCTCAGTTGAGAGGAGTGAAAATGGGTATCTATTGGCAAATCGAGCCTGCAACCACCAGACGCACCAGCCAGTTGACCAAGTGCCAGCTATATCTCAAATCCGCTGTGTTGCTGATCATTAACCTCGTCTCGCTGTTGTCTCCATCATTGACGGAGGATTGGCCATTCCCGTCTCCCAGCCGTTGTTGGCCAACGACTCCAACATCACCGTCCAATCCGAATCAGTCATTCCGTTCATTATGTCATTGATACCGTCCGTTGTCATACCAGTGCCCATGCCTCCTGGTGTCATTCCCGTACTCGCATTGTCTGTCCAGCTTTGTGCGAAACCACCTGATTGTTGAGCCGTAAACGTCGAGCCTGCTAGTGTGCTCAAGTCAAAGTCCGCTAAAGACGCAGGCATTTGAGCCGACTCTGTGTGCATCCCGTTATTGTGCATCGATTGGTGCTGCGGTGAATATGATGTCGAGGACGTTCCGTTGTTATGGGAGTGCGTGCTCGAGCCCGGCGTCCTCTGGTCACCGCTGGCATCCGGACTCGTGTCCATCTCCACGACTAGACCGTGATTGGGACTCGGATACATGGCGGAACCACTTATTGAGCCAGGTGTACTTCGTTGCCGGTTGGGGAGTTCAAAGTGTTGCGCATTGGATCCATTGACAAATCTACCATTCCCGCCATTGTGCATGTCGCTGACTTCTGGGGAAGGCGCCTGCTGAGACATGACTGGAGTTTGATACACCGCGAGGCCATGGTCTCCAAACGCTGGACGACCAGTCGAGTTGGGCGGCAATCCCATTTGAGCGCAGCTAGGCGATCGGTTTGGCACGTCTTTTTTCAATTGAATCTGTGCTCGAAGTTGTCTGAGGTCCTGAAGCCTGGCACCTTCCAGATCGATGTCCAATTGAACCAAGAACGATTCCGTGAGCGGGTTTTTTCGTTTTATGGCGTGCATGGCCGACAGCAGAAACTGCAGACTCGCTCTGACCTGTGCGTCATTTGATCGAGCTTTTAGGTATTGCACAAAGACGCGAGCCGCCACGTATAGGCAGAATGGCACGAAAGCGTTCGTCTGTGCTAGTGTCAGTAGGATATTCACCAGTGCGCTTGAAAGGACTGCAACGCACGGCAGCAAGATCGAGGTGTGAGATCTGTCGCATTATGTTGGCGATTTCAGCGGCCGCAGTCACACAGCGGACTTTGCACTCGGCCGCAATCCGTGGAGGCATTCGATTCTTCTCAGCTTTGAAGATAGCTGCTTGGTGCCTGCATTCGCATCAAGTTAGCAGGCATCTCGCGCAAGTATCTACACCTAAATGGCATGTGAAATGATCTCAAGGGCAGCATTATAAACCTCCAACGATGCGGGTAGGCTTTGGAGGAAGAGATTAACGTACAGGCAGATGGTTGAGGTGTGTATGTTCATGTTCTGAGAGTGTTTTCGTCAGCAGCTTTCAGACGTTTACGAGGGCATTCGTTGCAAGCGTACCACGAACACTGTATTGGCGTTATTGAGACCTGCTGGTAGGCGCAAGGAATCCGGCAGACTCAGAGCTATGTTCAGCAGCATGTTTTCAATACTTCTATGTCGTTTCCAGAAGTTGCCGTCAAGATCACCTTCGCGATCGTCTGCATCGGGCCGGTGCAGATGGGTCAAGTTCTTGCCGAAAAGACATGCCATAACGATCACTCCTGCGAACGGAGTCAGAGTCGCGGATGCATGGGGCTCCAGTGCTTCAGGAAGTGAAGTCGTCCTCGCCGGTCTGCTCAAATCGTACGCATCCTCGTCCGCCGGCAGATTGGTCAGAATGTCGCGTTCTTCAATCGCCATGGGCCAGCCAGTCCCTATTGAGCTATAACGGTCGATACAAAAGCACATCCAGAACGTCCTACGCCTCTCTTCTCTCTCAGTCCAGTCCTTGGGCGGTGACAGGCACTGTTTCACATCCAGCCCGTTTCCGTCCTGCACATGTCAGAAGCGTGATCAGCAGTATGTACGTATTCAAGGTCATTACTCACCATTCTGTGAAGTCCCATCATGAGAGCCATACGGGAAGCACGGCCAGAAGACATCCATGCTCTGGGGAAATACATGAGTTTGAACTCGTGAGTGGCCAGCAATGCCCAGGCCTGACAATGTGCGACAGTGATCAAGCTCTCGCCGTGGCCTTTCATTTCGTCTTGCTGAATATACTTTCGTGCTCGTTGGTAAAAGTGCTCTTGCAGAGCTTCGTATTTGTCCGTGACCGCAGCGGCACTCGCCCACATTGCATATCGCAGGCATATGGGCGGTCTCATGTGCGGTGCGAGGTTCATGGCGGCATAGTATCGCGGTCGGTGTATCATGGGCAGGGACGGATGCACTTTCTCAAAGTACACTTGGTTCAACTCGTCAATCACATCTTGGGTGGGTAGTGGCTCTTCCAGACCCAGTCCGATCATCTCCCAAGGGAATTGGTCTTCCAAAGAAGCGTTTTGATCATCTACTGTAGCTGCACCCAGCATTGGGTTGTCTTGTTGCGTCTGAGAAGGCATGTCGCGTTGCGCCATCGTGCGTCCAGCCTGTGCCGCGTAATTGGTTCCTAAGCCAGTACGATCGTAGTCTGGAAGCATGCTCTTTCGTCCGTTGGGCGCAGCCACGGGCGGCTCATCTTGAGTCTTCAGAAGCGTCTCTACCTGCGCCAACCTCGCCTCCAGAGCTTTCACATAGCCTCTTTTGGGTCCGGACTTCTTTCGCACCTCGTCGTAGGAGCAATCATGCTGTAATCGGGCACAGGTGCCGCAGGAGGGTTTGGTGCCATCGCATTTCAACTTGCGCCTGCCGATCAAGTCAACTACGGCCATGGAGTGGAGCAGCCAGCGTGTCTGCTGGGACGAGGTCTGAGCCGCCTCGCTGCCACTTACTTCCTACACAACACGCATGCTATGCGCTTCGGCTTCGGTACCTGGCCGTTGTCGCCTTGTCCTTCTTGCGAAGCACGTCGCTCGGCCGGTCGGTCGGCTGCATCGTAGGAGGGGTCATTCGCGTGTTGCTGAGACAGGTCATTGAAGAAGCTGTCGTCCTGCGCTGCGCCTTGTCGCTCCGCCATCCTTAGCTTTGTAGCCGCAGCAAGTGGGTTAGATGGGGTCGCGAAGGATCCTGTGATGGCGCATGGGCAACGACTAGCCTGATGACTATTAGATGGGTGATGTCAACGAATCAAGGTGAGACATGCGATGGCGTGAAGATGTCGGGAATCCGGAGTACACAGTATCCAAGGCCAGCGCTGGTGAGAGTGATGAATTCGACATGGATCCCTCCAGAGAGCGCACGAGAGCTCGACGTTGTTGGCGCATCGTGCTGATCTACGACGCGTGCGGCTGAGGATGCCTGGAATCTGGTCGAATCCAATGAAGAGCTCGGAGCGGCGCTGACAGGGCCTTCCGGTAGGGCGATCCAGCTGCGAGACACTCTTTTGCGACGGCACATGGCGCAACACGTAGTACAACACGATTGACTGGCTATGCTCATGCTACCGTACCGCTTTAACCAGTTCCTTTCCTATCGTGAGAACAGCACAGCGCGATTGATGAGAGCGCCACTCATCTACGCGCCCATGCCACAAAACTCCATGCCATAAAACAATTCATCGAACATTAAACAACGCCGAATCCAAAACTCCATGCTCGATACCATCAGCGCGACGACCCCTGTCGGCACACCGATACGAATGGGAAGCAGAACTTTAGCTGTTGCGGGAATGCTGTACCCGCCATCATGAACGCCGTACACGATCCAAATCTCAGAAGAACCCGATGAGTTCTAGCGATGCATTGACACATGCACCAATGCCCCTTCCGGCATGGACTGATCCGTGGGAGGAGGTCTTAATCTCACGACCGCACTGCTGCACAGGTGCAGAGATACGCTCATGACCGAGACGTCTTGCTGTCGAGGTATGTTGGAGCCCACTTCTTGGCCCATTGGCGGAGGACAATGGACGCTGTGCACAGGTTAGTTAAAGCACGCACAGCACGGTATACTCTTCGTCTCGACTTACCCTTCAAGAATTTCTTGCTGGCATACTTGCGGAAGAACGCCTCGTGTACGACCGGGGCGTGAAGGTAATCGACCATGAGCTTGAAGACGGGCTGGATCTCTCCCTCCGTGTAGCCGGCATACTTGGCCAAGGTCGCGTCCCATTCGCCACGATCAAGCGCGAGACGTGCAAGGTACATAGCCGCTGCAGCCACATGCGATGGTGGGTACTTCAGGAAACGGTGGTCGAGACAGGCAATCTCGAGCAGATACTTGCCGAGCGTACGCGTCTGAATGTCGTAGTTGTCGGCTTTGGAGATACGCCGAAGGAAGTTCATGGGGTTCGGGTATGAGAGATCGTAGTCGAGGGTAGCGAGGACGAACCGCTCTGCAGACAAGATCTCGGTGTCTTTGAACCCATCGTCGGCAACGTGCACGAAATTCTGCACGTGAGGCGACAGAACCTCTTCGTACTTGGAGGCGATGAACATGGCCGTGACTCCGACCAGCTGTAGACGGTCAAGCTGGACCACTTTGCACGAAAGGAAGCGGTCGATGATGTTGACCGCAAGGAAGAGGGTCTCCGGCAGCAGTCTAAACCGTGCGTGCACCTCGAGCAGCCAGTCAACCAAGATGCCACGCATCTTCCATTCCAGCTCGCCTTGGTTCTCCATATAGTCGGGGTTGGCCATGGTTGTAATCTCGGTCTCACGCATGTAGTCAAAGATCTCATGCACATATTCGGCAACCATGAGTGGGTCGTCCAGGTCTTCGGTGTCGAGGTCTTTGGCCTCCTTGATGAGTTCCTCCAAGGACTTCTCTCCGTCATATTCGTCCAGGTCAACAGAGGTACTGACACGCTCAGCGGCCTTGGACTTCATGTCGTCGCGCGCGCCGTTCCTCGGGGGTGGCACGTTCTCCACATCGTCCTCCTCATCTTCCACGGTAATAGGACGCTTTGGTTTGGTGGCCGACGTGTTCCTCTTCTTTGAGGGAGCACCAGCCGCAACACCAGAGCCACTGGCAGGTCGCTTGAGTTCCGATGAGGCAGTGTTGGTGGTTTTCGCGCCGAGGGCAGGACGCGTTGAGCTTGTGCGTGCAGCGGGCTTCTGGATGCCAGCAGGCTTTGCGGCCTTGGAGAGCGTGCCTTTGGAGAGAGTTTCCTTCTTTGCGTCGCCAGGCTCTACCACTTCCTTCTTTGCAACATTGCTCACGTCGCCCAGGGCGGTGCGCTTGCGAGCGCCCAGAGTGCCGGTCGCGGTAGCAGCAGTGGTAGAGCGCTTCGTGGTGAGAGCCTTCTTGGGCGGATCTCCGGCGCCAGCATTGTCCAAAGCAGCGGCTTTGGCACGCGTCAGACGTGTTGTACCGACATTCTCGGCATTCTCGTCAGTCACCGTCCGCCTGGCAGTTCTGGCCTGGGCATGATGTCAGCGAAGGCGCGGAGGGGGCCACGGAAGCAGCAGTGAGGTGGTGATGAGCACTTACGGGCGGCATGGTTGATGTGAGTGTAAGTATGCGTAACTACGCGTATATTATGGTAGGATGCTGCACGCGAAAGTGCCAATCGGGAAGTGTTTGGGCGTGCTATCAAAACCTTATGTCAGCTGTTATGATGGGACTCGCAGGCCGCGTGTAGACGCGATGGCGCTCACCAGACGTGGCAGAAGACCGGATGAAGCGGTGCAGAAGCAGCGGCCGTGGTGCTCGAGTGGCAGATGGGCGGATGGGATGCTGTGGTGGTGAAGATGCCGCGTGGGAATGGCACAGGCGCAGCGGAATGCGTGCGTGTGTGGTGAGGCCGTAAGATGCTGGCGACAGTGCCCAGACGCCGTCCTCGCACCGGTCCGCGTGTCGTTGGCGGAGCGCAGCAGCAGCAGCAGCAGCGTGGTGCAGAGCGGCGATGGCGGTGCTGCGGTGGGAGCGGAGGAAGACGTGTCGTGAAGAGCGTGCAGAGGTGCAGAGGCGGGAAGAAGTCGTGCAAAGCTCGCGTCCCGATGGTGGAGCTGGGAGCTTTGTGTGTGTCTGGCGCTTGCCGGAGAGTCGCGTTTCAATGTTTTCGACCACGCCCGTCCGTGCGAGATCGAGAATCGCGATGATGCGTCTATCGTCCGCGCGCGCAATGCCACAACGCTCGCGTCCAGCAAATGCAAATGCAAGAAAGCAGCAGTGCGTTGCGAGTTCAATCAGTGCGCGATGACGACGGGTTCACATCGACCGCAGAGGAACTCTTCAATGCCGTCGCTGGATGCGTGTTGGCCTCGTTTCGCAGGGCAACAGTAGTCGCGTCGTGCGGCTCAGCCTCAGGCATCCGTCGCTCACTCGTCCCTTGCCGCAGCAAGCACGGTCTCAGATTCTGCTTGGCGCGTCTTCACTCCGATGCTGCACCTATCCAGCACATCTCGCCGGCATTGAGGTGCGTCGTCCATTGTCTGCGACCGCGACACCAATTGTTGGCGTCGCAGGCCATCATCGCACCAGCAATCATGCTGCAACCGCGGATACGGTCCGTCTGCTCGCAATGCCACTCCCTCCTGGCCATGACCAGGCGAGCCTATGCCACCACCGCCCAACAGCCCATCCAGGCTGCTGCAAGCACGCCAGAAGTAACGTCCTTTACGCCGCCCACGGCATCGATGCCCAGGCGCAACAAGGGTGGGTTTCAGCTCAAGACCTATAAGCCGCGCACACCGGGAGTCCGACATCTTCGCCGCCCCATCAATGACCACCTCTGGAAGGGCAAACCACTACGAAAGCTCACCTTTACAAAACTCGGGCATGGAAAGGGTGGTCGAAACAATTCTGGCCGAGTGGTGGTGCGACATCGTGGTGGTGGTCACAGGAGAAGGATCCGGACGATAGACTACACTCGTGCGGAGCCGGGAAAGCATCTGGTGGAGCGCATTGAGTACGACCCCAACCGATCTGCGCATATCGCTCTGGTGGAGAACGTCAAGACGAAGGTTAAGAGCTACATCATTGCCGCCGAGGGCATGCGAGCTGGCGACGTGGTCGAATCGTTTCGGGCGGGCATTCCAAACGAGCTGTTGGCCAGCATGGGTGGCGTCATGGATCCGGGCATGCTCGCCGCTAAGACTGCATTTCGAGGCAACTGCTTGCCTATGCATATGGTACCCTTGGGCACTCAGGTGTACTGCGTTGGCTCAACACCAGGCAAAGGCGCTGTTTTCTGTCGCAGTGCTGGGACTTACGCTACAGTGATCGCAAAAGAGGAAAGGGGAAAGAAGGTCATCGATGTGACTGTGCGGCTACAGAGTGGTGAGGTGCGGAAAGTCAGCAAAGATGCATGTTGTACTATTGGCGTTGCGAGCAACCCACATCACCACTTTCGACAGCTGGGAAAGGCTGGCCGAAGCAGATGGCTCAACATCAGGCCTACCGTGCGTGGTGTTGCCATGAACGCAGTCGACCACCCTCACGGTGGTGGGCGTGGTAAAAGCAAGGGAAATGTGCATCCAGTGTCGATATGGGGAACGCCGGTAAGTCTCTGTTCGTGCAGCGCGTGATAGGATGACATGCTAACTCTTTCACAGGCCAAAGGAGGTTACAAGACTAGACATAAGAGAAATCCTAACCAAAGAGTGGTGCAAGAAAGACCACGCAATCAAGGAAAGAGAAGATCGAAAGCATAGACGACAAGTCTGGCTGTCTTCATGTACAAAATCCGGGCACGTCGAGGAACTCTGCATAGATATTCGGCTTCACCGTACTCATGCACTCTGTGCAATCTGTAGCAATAAGCGTGACGATACAGTATTCCACAGAATCTCAACCTTTCAGCAATGCGGCCGGAAGTGCCGCGGGAGCGTCGAGTAGACCTGCTCTTCACACTTGTGCTGTGTCCGCTATCCCCGATTCATCTGCCTCGGCTCTGACCTCACCTTCAATCTTCCCATCAATCCTCGCAATACATTCTTGCCCACATGTCGCACTGCAGCAACAATGCCGACTATAGATGAGATGTACCCGATTCCTTGCGCCTTCTGCCGCATCAGCGAAGCATATCCGAACGAAACCACGACGAATGTGCCGCTTTCTCCAGATCCAGAGCGTGTCGATCCGCAATGCCATTTGATACTCTCAACGCCTCTCGTCCTCGCCTTTCTCGATATTATGCCAATCTCCCCCGGGCACATCCTGCTCACGACGCGCAAACACTATCGAACGCTCGGAGATCTTTACCCAGCGAGCAATCAGACGTGGTCGTCCCGTCGCGAAGCAGAAGAAGCACGCGACGCTTCTCGGGCGTTGGGCGAATGGCTGCCGATCGTCAGTAGGGCTCTGTGCAAAGTGACTGGGATCGAAGATTGGGTAGGAAAAGTCATTCTGCGAATGATAGCTTGTGGAGTATGTCACTGACTAGACGGCAATGTCCACAGAATGTCGTTCAAAATAACGGAGAACGGGCAGCACAAGTAGTGCCGCACATCCATTTCCACCTTATTCCCCGATACCAGGAAGGACGAGAAGAAACGCAGCGTAATGGCAGAACAGACTGGGGGACGCTCAAGTCGTGGAAAATGTTTGGCAGAGGCTCCAGAGAGGATTTGGATGACGATGAGGGCAAAGAGCTGGCGAAGAAGTTGAGAGATGCGATTAGAGAGGAAGTTGAAAGTCTGGTTGCGACATCCAAGCTGTGAGCATGCGAGACTGGACAACATGCACTTGATGTCTTTTCGCAACTCCTGACAATTGCTCGCGCGCTGCTTCGCGTCACGACATTGTCTGGCAACTGATGCCCGCGGGCCCGGTGCGCAAGGGTGAATGAGGGCATAACCTCATCCGATGTCTACATGGAACCTGAATCAAGACCAACAGAGCAGCCAGCCCGGACTGAAAGTGTACTACAGCTCCTCACGAGAACAGCCAGCCCGCCACGCCGATGCTTTGCGCAATAGACTTCTTCGAAATTTGCTGCACCCGTTGCGAACATTGAGAACGGCACAACTAGCGCAGCTTCTGTGAGCGATATTCACGTTCATCACGGGACGATTCTCTATCAAAACGCGAAGGCCCCCAGTTGACTGGATTATTCGAGCCGATAGTCGAGTCTGTGCGAGCAGGTCAGGGATGTGGGAGCACGAATATGCGATTTAGTACTCCGCAACATCGTTAGATGCTGGCAAGAAAAGACACAGCATCTGAGGTCACAATCGGGAATCGTGGTTAAGCCCTTCCGCAATGTGGACCTCTCAACCGGAAACCTGATGTGATAAGCAAGTGCTTGGGAACGGATTTTTCATTCTTGCACTCAAGCTACAACTCGATGCATACCCTTCCAGCGCTATCCTTTGGGTTGCCACCGTTGCTCGCCGCCCCAACATTCTTGGCTTGGCATGACTCCTGGCCGCTTTTGCAGCTTCTGCGCTGCACCATCGGGATTGTCATGCGCCTCTAGCTTCCGATAACACGGCCTGTCCAGCTCCACATGCCAATGATACACGCACGGGGTCAATTTATGCAGACGCTCGACATGGTGTAAACACACTTGATGCTCCAGCTTGCGTTTGAAAAAGGCGTCAAGGAGCATGCTACAGAAATTCGGATCGGACATAAAGGCCTGCCATACATTACTGTCCACCGCATGCTTCGATTTGCATTCCGCTGTTACAATCCAGTCTACAAGCAGCTTACGAATCCTGGAGCCGGGTCGGGTGTAGCTCGTAATTGCTGGCATTGCTTTCGTCAATAATATCAGATCGCCCTTTTCATCGAGTAGATCAAGCAGGCTATCGGTGCACACATCTGCAAATTCAACTATCTGCAGCCTTTCGCCGATGTTGTAGCCATGTATTAGGCCAATGAGCTGGCTCGATGTCTTGTTATCGACAATAACTTCGGATGCCTTGATCGGCGCTTCACGATGGTACAGCCAGTGAGACAGGATCCGGAGACCTTCAAATGGCAGGTTCAATTCAAGTCTTGAGATCTGAATGCGGGTTGCAATGCCAACTGTTGGCTCCGTGAGCTTCTTCAGAATAGGAGACGATGCGAAGAGCAGCTTCTCATGGATATGGAGATGTGGTTGCAGTTCTGGTCCGTCACTGCTGCTGCTGACGACTGTGACGATAGGGTCGGTAGTGCTAAGCATTTTTGTGAGCTCACTTGCTTCTAGGTGTCTCAAATAACTTCTCACCTGATGTTCGTCATTGTGGCGGCCTCGTGATGCGGCTTGCGGCTTATTTGCGGAAAGAATGATGATTGATGCGTGAAATGTCATTGCATATATTCATGACAAGGTGCACGATACAATAGTGCCATAACAGTCGATTGCTAGCTGTGTCATTACTATTGCCAACATACATGAATGTAAGCTCACAGATGGGCTATTCACTGCCTCCTCCAGTCTGCGAACTCGACCGAGCTCTTGTCAGCCCGCTTACTTTCAACAAGTGGCTGCATTTATGAAGGCTGCTCGTTTTTACGCAAGAACATAAGTTCAAAGTGAATATGCATTGATTACTACAACGACTCCTGCTTGGAGAGCTTCAAGTGCAAATGAAGCTGGAACGTGACTGAAAACATCGAAATGAGACTGAACTGAGCTGCTCAGGTATTCACTTGTTTGTGACAATAGCTCGCAGAAGTGGAAGCCTGATCTCACTCGACAGAGCACCGGAACCTCTCCTCACTTGAGATATAAACTACATGAGCTCTTCCACCTGCTGGACTGTTTTATCTTTCGCCTTCCAACAACCAACTTCAACTCAGCTGGTTGGTACCACGTCGGCCACGATGCAGTCAGGCCTTCTCTTCCGGGCTGTAAGCGACCAGTCTCAAGGCACGAACTCCGCCAACCTTTTTGCCCCTGCGGCCGCTGGCTCATCAGACCGGTCGCGGCAAGCATATCGGCCACCGCATGTCATCGACGTGCAGAAGCTCAAGAATGCGCTGAGCTGGAGCAAGAAAGAAGAAAGTATCTTCACATTTTTCACCCCGTCCTTGCTCTTCGCGATCGCAACTGCTTCAAAGAGAAAGTATAGCGGAGACACAAACATCAAGATCATATGCTTCGATGCCTCCAACG
>JAASLG010000643.1:0-16261 GCA_013365235.1 Cercospora sesami
CAAGAAATCACCGACAAAGCTCGAAGGGAGCTCTTGTTGCTACTCGAGAGCGTGGGTTATGCGCGACCGCCCAAGTCGGTGAAGCTGTCTGCTGACATCTGCCTAGGTTCGAGGGAAGAAGAACCTGGTGATAGAGAAGTCGCTGGCCGGCACTATCGGACTGATTGTCAAGTTCAGTACCCTTCAGGAATATGGCGTGGACAAGCCCTTCTTCCTGGAGAACCACAATGTCGATTCCAGTCAAAGAAACATCGTCTTCATGGTGCGAGGGGAGAATGCGAAGAAAATCCGCATGGTAGCCGGTATGTCGCCTTTCCTGTATCGACTGTACGCAAGAGTGCAATCCATCACGGCTCTAAAAGTAGAGTGCGCAGTTGTATTTCTCCTACCCTGCGTATTCAGTCTTGATGCCAAAATTGAGCCAGCTTCTGGATCTTCTACAAAGCTGCACGAGGCTTTTCCTCTCGCGCAGCATCTGGACCACCTGCTTACATATTGATTGCTTCGTATTCTACGTCAGACGATCCAGCTGACAGCAACAGAGCAGATCAAGTTGATCAGGACTGAGAGCAAGATCGAGCATGATTTCACCATCATATGGGTGCCACGCAGGACCTTGGTCAGTAATATGATCCTCGAGGAGCATGGCGTGCTAGGAGAGGCCACCATCACAGAGCTGCATCTCAATTTTGTTGCCCTCGAGCCAGACGTCCTGTCTCTGGAGCTTGACGATGCATTCAGCAGTCTCACCCTGAGAAAGGATCCGACCAGCATATTCGCATCCGCAAAGGCGTTAATGCTGTTGCAGGAGCAGTATGGTCTGATACCGCGCATCTTAGGCAAAGGTGACAATGCCAAACAACTTGCAGACCTGCTCTTGAGGATGCGGCAGGAGGACGATGTAAATGCTTCAGCAGATCCAACTAACACTTATCTGACTTCCTTTGGCCTTACACCAAGTTCGTTGATCGAGAATCTGATCATAATTGATCGCGAAATCGACCTTCTGACAGTCTTGTCAACGCAACTCACATACGAGGGCTTGCTTGATGAGGTTTTTGGCATTGCCAACAGCACCACTGAAGTGGACTCTTCCATTTTGGGTGGCGCACCTCCTGCCGCATCGCAGCAGCAAAACGGGTCTACACCAGCTCCGACTGCTGCGACAAAGCGCAAAGTTGTGCTGGACTCCAACGACAAACTATACCCCGACCTTCGAGATGCCAATTTCGCGACAGTGGGCCCGGCACTGAACCGCATTGCACGTAGATTGGCCTCGGATAGCGAATCCATGCACAATAAAGATCAAACAGTGGCCGATCTCAAGAACGTAGTAGCGAAACTACCTTCCTATCAAGCTGAATCAACGAGCTTGAAGATCCATACAAGCCTCGCGGAAGAGATTATGAAGATCACACGTAGCGAGTCCTTTGGCCGTATGCTCGAAGTGCAACAGAACTTCCTCGCCGGGACTGATGCAACAACCTTGCACGAGAACATCGAGGAATTAATTGCGCGAGACGCGCCTCTCAGTACGGTCTTGCGCCTGCTCTGCCTTGAAAGTTGTGTGATGAATGGACTTCGCCAGCGCGATCTGGACCAATTCAAGCGACAGATATTGCAAGCATATGGCTATCAACATCTGCTCACACTCGCAGATCTAGAAAAGATGGGCCTCTTCGTCCCACGGGAGAGCCATCGAGGCTATCTGAATCCCATAGCAGGCTCGGCCGGCCAGACCGCGACTGATTGGAATGCTGTGCGGAAGTCGCTGCAATTGTGGACTGACGATGTCAAGGAAGCTGATCCCGAAGACATTGCCTACGTGTTTTCTGGCTACGCTCCGCTGAGCGTGCGACTAGTCCAATGCATCCTCCAGAAGTCATATCTTCACCAGCTCCTCACCAATTCGTCCAAGACTGGCACGGCAGCTCCTGCTGGGAGCGGATTCAAAGGCTTCGAGGACGTGATCTCGCGGATCAGAGGCGCAACAGTAGACGTAACGCAAAAGGGAAGTGATGCAGATGCTTCTCATGCGAGGAAGACCCTTCGAGGCAGCAAAGAAGGTCCCAAGGTCACAGTCGTCTTCTTCCTTGGTGGTGTAACATATGCCGAGATCGCTGCTCTCCGCTTTGTAAATGAGCAACTCGAGAAGAGCAGCGGCAGGAAGATTGTCATTGCAACGACGAATGTTCTTAACGGTAAAAGGGCGGTAGACGTTGCGGTAGAGAACAGGACATTCGCATCATAAAGGACGAATTGCATCTCGATTCCCCAAAATCATACCATCGATTCCGACCCTGTTCCTGAAGAAACCCGTCCCACTGGAGTTGTACTTTGGTACCGACATGCACGTGCGTTGCAGTCTGGCAACCTTGGTCCGGAAGGCCGTTGAGCAAAGCCGGATCAGCACGACTGCCACGACAACGGTTGCGATCGGGGTCGTGACGAGCGACGATGATCATAACACACATCACAGCATGACTGACATGAGGTAGAGCAAGAGCAAGAGCAAGATCAATTAGATAGAGATGGACAGTTCAGAATTGCACTGGTATTAATGTTCTATAGCTGGAGAAATGTCTTTGCATTAAAGCCTCGCTCAAAGAAGTTCGCTACCCAAAACGCTACTTTTGAAAAGACCGAATTAATTCACCAATAGATCAAGAACTCCAATGCTCGCTATGCAATCGATCATACGCGTCATCAATGATAGTAATAGAAGGTGGGAGCAGAGAGCAGGAAGATCTCCCGATGTCGTGTGACAAGAGCTTTCCGCCTCATGAACCCAGTGACACCGGCGGGCTCGCACGAGTCGCGTGGACTGGATGTGGTGCTCCTCTGTGTCATGCGCGCGCAGCTGTGCTTCGTATCCGCCACATCGTAATGTGTTCAAGTTCTTTTGCATCCAGTATGTTCCAACTCTTGCTCTCCCCTCTTGAGGGTATCGGGAACGGGAGTCCAATGACTAGACTCTTACAACAGAACAGCAAAGCCTAATGTTGCGAGGCCCATGATGCTCAATGTCCCGAAAGTCTGACCAACGCCCAAAGCCCAGACGCGCACGTTGCTAACTCCGCCGTTCTCATTTTGTGTTGTCTGGCCTGATGAACCGAAACCATTGTACACCGTCACCGTGCTCCCGTCCGAGTCCGTTGTGACTTGCGCGTTGCTTCCACTCTGGCTCCCTGTGCCCGATGGTGCGGCGGTGCTCGATTGTGTCAGCGTGCTGGTGTTTTGGCGTGTAGGGTTCTGCGCTCCGCATGGGTGGTCGCTGCGGCATTTGGAGGCGCAGGTTGGATCGCCGTTGCAGTTCGAGACGCATTGTGAGCCCCATTCGGTGCAGAGGCTGTAAGGTAGCGTGTTGCTATACTCGGAGACATTGGGCGAGAGGCCGTTATCGCAGACGCAGGCGTAGGTGAGGGCATCGGAGTTGCATTCGTTGGTTTCGGTCGAGCCGGTGGAGCTGCCTTGGTCGAGGCAGATGAGCGGGCATTGGGTGATTTGTTGTTGGCACCAGAATTCTGTGATAGTGCAATGTTAGAGCGTGCTGCAAATGATGATGGCATGAATTTAGGACGTACCACGCGTGCTGTTTGAGACGGATTGAGGATCAATAGTGTATTGTGCTCTGACTCCCGAGAGGAGAATGGAGGTGGCAACGGCCGCTGTAGTGGAGGTCTTCATCGTGATGTGTGTAGTTCGATCGCGTGTTGATTAAAATGGCTATGCTTTGGAATGGTATAGTAAAATCTATAGCAAAACTGTAAGTACTGTGTCAACGCGCTGTGGATGGTATCCTTGTTGTTCTGCGCAAAGGAGGATTGACGGGCGAGAGATTGCCATGAGCGTAGGCGGAAGCTTGGACTGTGAATCGTGCTGTCCAATTTGAGAATGGAGATCTTACCTGATGAATGTTTGTTGTACAGCGAACATTCGAAGCAAGGAGTAGCGACTGATGATTCTTGCAAGATGTTCAAGAACGACAAAGCGATGTGAAAGCGACAGACGCGGTCCCAACAGCACGTTCCTAGGGCGGATATGTCAAGTATAATCAACCTTCGCTACTTACCGGGAGAGGCTTGACTTATATTAGAGTGCAACGGGGTCACACGACGGCACGAAAGCATGGATGGAGCTTGGACGCTCGTCGTGCCCATAGGCGAGCGCCATATTCTTGCCACCAACATGCGAGCGCGGTCGGATGCTCTGCGACATGCGCACGATTCGTCTCGTGGTGTGGTGTGAAGGAGAGAGCTGTGGGCGTTGAATGCGTGTGCCGACAGCTATTTTCATGCGCGCCGGCTCAGCGCTAGGGCCAGGGAATTGAGTGCACTAAACGTTTTCGGAAGCTGAGGTCGTTTGCCTCTCACCTCTTCTCCCTAGGACCTTGGCCCGGGACGAGCAGCTCTTGGGTGGCAGAGACCGTGCAAGGAGTGCAGTGCGTCGAAGTTGATTTCCCGCCGTCGCTTGGAGCGCACTCCTCCCCGACGATGTATTGCATAGAGTGTCTGCACTGTGGTCTGTGAAGATGGAACCTGTGGCCAGTGCCAAGGCGGACGTTGAAGCCATGCACATGCTCGCAAGCAGCCGATGGCTGGGACCCTCCAGGCTACTGGGGGACTGCTGCTTTCTGCGCTGACCTGCAGGACGCCCGCACTGCAGGCCACCACCACCTGTGCTCAACCTCTTTTCTGCAAGTCATTGGCGCCGAAAGGTACCCTGGTAGACGGCGGGGCCGCGCGTTCTCCGTTAGAGCTCTGGGTAGGAAGTCTTTTCTATACCACACTCGAGGAGCTTGTGCCCAGGATCCGGCTCAAACATCCTGCGTATCGCATGGGGACCCGCCTGGACGACGCAGATGGAGCGCCAGCGGCGAGCGGAGAGCTGCAGACGCCCGCCACCGCAGCTGCACCAGAGCGAGAATCTGGATCCTCTGATCTTCGGAACGGCTCAGGTGTGACTGATGCTCCCCCGTTCTGGAGTACGAATCGCCACCGCAGGACCGCCAGTTCCGCGAGCATCCTCACGATAGATCAGGCGCGGCCGGCCGCCATCACTCTCGAGGACCACTCGAAGGATGATGACGAGCAGGCGCTATCGTGTTGGGCACAGTCGGTGACTATAGACGACTATTCAGTCGTGTCCGGCAATGGCAGCATTGGCGCGTATGTGGTGTGGCACTTGACCGTGAGCACTCTATACGGAGGCGACATGCCGCTGAACAAAAGGTTGTCCATAGCTTCGCGATCCCACGGCCAATGCGAAGTTGCTGACTGCTGCCTCCACAGATACTCGGAGTTCGATCGCCTTCGAACAGCTCTGATAAGGGCATTTCCACATGCAGAAGCCCAGATTCCGGAGCTTCCCCGCAAGAGCGTCGTGTCTAGATTCCGGCCCAGGTTCTTGGAGCATCGAAAGAATGGCCTGGCGCACTTCATGAAGTATGCTGCATCTTCATTGTGTACTGCTCTCCACGGCATACTGATCGTTCGTGCAGTTGCATTCTGTTAAATCCGGAATTCGCCAGTTCTCCCATCCTGAAGGAGTTCATCTTCAGCTGAAAACGCGTCGCGTGACACGGCTGGACCCTGCAGCTGCAGCTAACTACTGCACATCCCGACTGCTTGATAGTCAGCACCTCGCCGCGACACCTCTCCAGGTTTGTCGCTCGTCTTGCTGCAGTGCTGCAATATCGGTTTCTACGTCCAAGACGAAGTCAGAACCGCGGCGCACCACGACTCTTAGCAAGCACTGCAGGTCCCAAGCGATCGCCAGAAAGCAGACTCGTCTCCACACAGACACAGGCCTTTCGTCTTCTTCGCTCGCTGTACAACAATCATAGCGTCGTGCACGATCAACTGAAACGGATAGAGCCCTTCCGCTAGTGACTTCAGGCAATCGTTCGAGAAGACATTGCCTGACAAAGAGCGAGAGGGTTCTGCTTGAGAGCTTGGCAAAGCGCAGCGCCTGGACTGAGCCGGGAGCCGCTTGGGAACATACTGCTTTGCACTTCTGACGGCGACTCTGGAAATTTAGCACACTTGTTGGAAACTACCCACGTAAAAGCCACCGCCTACAAGGACCTGGCATCATGGCTGTCTCACACAATGTAGGCGCCTCGAAACCGCGCGACGTCTTCCCCTTCTTCGACCTACCCCGCGAGCTCCGGGACATCATCTACGAAGCTGCGGTGGAAGATAGGAAACAGCCCGGGAGCAAAACGACGCCGAACTTGAGGGCCGACCGTGTCCCACTCCCTCAACTCCTCCAGATATCACGACGATTTGGCGACGAATATCGAGAACACATAGGCAGCAGCTGGAGCCTACATCTCAGCGACCACGTCGATTTCCAACTCGCCAATGTAGGATCGACACTCGGCATACCAACAGCTGCTAGAAAGATTCAGACCTTGCACATTCGCTTGGCCTCGTTTGATGGCGAGGAGCTATCAGAAGAGCTAGAGCTACACGAGAAGTGGGTGGCATTGGCACTGCAGACTCTTCCCGACTTGCAAGTCCTCACTTTACGCCTTGATGTATGTACTACTGAGGATGCCACTGGCGCAACAGGCCTGCTTTCGAAGCCAGTGTGGTCCACTTTACCGCACCTCAGTCGCCTGGAGATCTGGCTGAGAGAAGCGACCATGGATGAGCTCAACGGGGTAGACAGCGAAAGCCACACGATCTGCAACAAGCTACTCGTGGGAGATGATTGTGAGCATCGACTGTTTGCGACGTGGTCTTTGACCGAGAAAGCGTTTGTGCTCACCGACGAGTGAAGCGTCAAGACTAAGGTACAGAGAATGCGCCGTGGATTTTATCCCACGAACCCACTGTACAGCGATTCAGCTGTCTGTAGCTTGGAGTTGCAAGCTTCGCAACGGGCAAGACCTGATGTTTGAGCATCCTTCCATGCCGGAGGCAGAGGGGCGTTGCTCAGAGCTATCTGAGGCATGACTGAACGAATCTTCTGGCGCTGTTCAAAAATCATCACGGGTAAGTGTGCCTTCCTCCAGGGCGAGGGACAATCACCGCCTGCTTTCCTACCCCAGACGAAGTTCTGAGGCAGAAGACTGTTTGAGATACAAATGTACTTCGTAGGAGCGACTTGTCGAAATCAACTCCTCGCGATAGCGACGTACCTTTTTACCCCTTAGCTTGAGAGACAGGCACGGCTGTGGGCATTGGGAAAGTCAGCAAGCTGTCAGCTTTCGATGCGAAGGCCTGATCGTGTATCATATAGTAGTGGTGTTGGAGATTTCCAGAACCAAACAGGTCTCCGGAGAAGGAATTGAAACCGACACAAAATTGTATTCACAGGTATACAACACACAAAGAGTTCACAAATCTCCCGAGAGGAACTTTCCTACATCATCGGAAGAGATCTGCCTCCGAGAAAGCGTCAAATAAAGATGTCATATTTCGCTCGTCAAATTCATTGCCTAGTACTCGAGTGTGACCTCCTGGCCCTTGACTCGTCCAATGACAATCTCTGCGGCGTACTTTGGTATCACTGTTGGCGTATGTTAGTATATTGTCTTGAGTTGGGAGTGTGTGAAGAATGAGCTTACCTTCATCATCGTGCAACATCTCGAACTCTTCCGACGCGTCCTTGCCCATGTGTGAGAAAAGGGCCTGTGAACCACCTGGGTGCTCGTCAACCCAGTCAGTGACGTTCATCACGACACCCTTGACCGCAATCCAAAGGTCCTCCTTCTTGTTGTGCTTGGCAACCTCCTCGAGCGAGTACTCCTTCTCTGGCACCTTGAACGACTTGATATCGTTCGCCTTGGTGACCTGACCAGGGTCCTTGCTATCCTTGGAGCCACCCATGACTGGAGCGGCGGATAGTTGACCTTGCTGTCGAATCTGTGAAGAGCTGTCACTGCTGCTGGCAGAGGCGCCGTTGCCCCACTCGACGGAGATCTTGCCTGGCTGGCTTGGGTCGATGTGCAAGCTGATTTGACCTGCACGCGATGCGGCCTGGCCACCAGAGTTGTTGAGAACTTGCTGGAAGAGGTACTTGCTCGAGCTTGAACCAGCAACACGTCCGTAGACGACACAGCCGAGAAGCGAGGAACCACCGAGACGGTTGGCACCGTGGACACCACCAGCCAACTCACCGCAAGTGAAGAGACCCTCGAAAGGCTCGCCCTTGGAGTTGAGCACTTGCGACTTGTCGTTAATTTCGATACCACCCATGGTGAAATGGAGCACTGGCTCCATAACCGCAACGTGGAAGTCGTCATTGACCTCGACTGGGAAGTTGTGGAAGAACTTCTTCTGGAATGGATCCTTCTCCTCGCCGTTTGCGTACTTGTTGTACGCAGTGAAGGTCTCGTTGAGCTTCTTCTCGCCGCAGCCAATGTCCTTCGCGAGCTCAGCTCCAGTCATCTTCTTCATCAAGCCACGACCAGAGTAGTGGCGAGTGTGGAAGTCGAGTGTGTTGGACGCCTTGCTGTTCAAGCAGAGGCGGATTGGCCAGTTGCCCTTCTCCTTCTCCTCCCACATCTTGTTGGAGACGAAATCGCGGTGCTGGAGCTCATCGACGAATCGTTCACCCTTGGAGTTCAGCAGGAGACCACCCTCACCACGGAGCGCCTCAGCGGCCAAGAACTTCGTCTTGGCAGTTGGGTCTTTGGGATCGACGAGACCAGTTGGGTGCACTTGCACTTTGTCCATGTCAATTCCGTTGGCACCAATCTTCATCAACATCTTGTGTCCATCACCAGTGGCGTGGTTGCCGTTTGTGGTCGACAGATCGAAGGTGTCGGGCCTGTGCTTCTTGAGGAGCGAGTCCTCTGTGAAATCGGCAGCGTAACCACCAGTCGCAAGCACGACAGGGCCGTCCACGGAGAATTGCTCGCCGTTGAGCTCATATGTAACACCAGTCGCCTTGTTGCCATCCATGTTGATGCTCTTGACATTTGCCTTCTTGATCAACTCAGTTCGCTCTGGCTCTTTCTCGCACAGCTCCTCCCATCGCTGCATGAGGGCGTATGTGATGGCCATACCGGGGAACTTGGCATCGTGGCCACGGTGTGTTCGCGGGAAGGAGTGGCCTCTGCTGGATATGTCAGTACAGTGTCAAAGTGCGGAATTGGTAACAATGCACGTACCCTAACCGCGAGACGAGTGTGAGATCGAGGTTGAAGATGTCCTGCAGCCACTCGACGGCAGAGGCGGACTGGTATGTGAGGACCTTGATGAGGTCTGGGCGGGCCTTGTCGCGAGCCGACTTGAATGTGTCGTCGTAGAACTGCTTGACGCTGTCGCCGATGCCGTGGTCGACCTGTGTGCGGGTCAAGGCGCCGTTGATTCCGGAAGTGGCCTTGGTGGAGTTGCCACCCATGAAGTCTGGAAAGCTTGTCAGCGCTCGTCCTCGCCATTCCTCCCCTCCGCGACTTCACATACTGTTCTTGTCGAGAAGCAGAACATTGCCGCCGGACAAGTAGATAGTGTGAGCAGCGCTCAGACCGGAAACTGCTCAAGTTGTCAGCTGTTTTGTCGCGATTGCGCTGTTCGAGGTACTCACGGCCGGCGCCGACAACGATGACTCTCTCAGGCATGATGGCTGTGATTTCGATTCAATGCAAAGACAGCGAGAGGAGGTAGAGGTGCGTGGTGGGAAGGCGGCGAGTGGCAGCGCGCCGACAGTCGTCTATTATGCAGGTGCTTTTCTGGCCGAGGTAAATGCCGTTCGCAGACTAGCCAGCCGCAATGCACTTGGTCTGGGCGATGGAAAGAGGAACACCGCAGCGACGCAGACGGGGCCGTCGGTCGCTTTTGATTCTAATCGTGCAGGGACCGTGCTAAGCATGTGAATCGGCACTCATCTGGCGCGAGTGGTCATGCGCAAGACGACGCTGCCGCGGCCCTTTCACATGCGACGCTTCTTGGGCCATTATCCCCGCTGGAGTCCCCAAGATCTCATCTGCGCCAATCACACGACGATGAACAGTAAGCTTTGCAGTCTTCTGCTCGTGACACTCGTGACACTCGCTCCACGTTCCACGCTCTACAGCATGGCAACAACTATGTCTGTAGATGAGGCCTCACAATACCCACCGCCGTCGCTTCGGGCCATCTTGCCCGAGATGCGTGAAAGAGGCAACAAAGGCCATGCCCCCGTCCGCCATTCCGTGACATCAAAGCCCGAGCAGCGGCCTGGTCAGCAATTGGCACCAGTGTGGGCCCTCTGCGGCCGACGTGTGACACTCGACAAGTTGCCGACGGGCTTTGGTCGGTGTGGGAGAGCATGTCTTCCATGTCCATGATGTCTACAGAGTAATCTGCATTCTCTCATCTCCTTGTGGCTCGGAAGTAAGATCGCGAGCACTATACAGATGTTCTGCAGGTGATGTATTCGACTCGGGCTTATTCCCGTACTTCTCGCAGCTCGCTGTCTGGACCCGCTTGCCACCCCAAAGTCAAACATGGTCGTCGAAGCCATTGCGCCGAGAACCACGACCATAGGTCGTCTTCGCCACGCATCCCCAGGACGAGCCTTCAGACACTGCTGATGTCTTGTCCTCAGCGGTACGACCCTGCTGAGTCGACTCCGCTCGTCGAAGTTTATCCTCCGCAATACCCGCCTCTGGACATCGGACAGCTGCCCGACAGCAAGTGCCACAGGAGCAATGCCCCAAGCGAGCAAGATGTTACTTGTCGTACTGGCTTAATGTGCATCTCGGCGGAGGTCATTTGAAAGTGCCTGTGTCGTTGCAGGCGCATGCGTGCATGAATTTCGAGTCAGTATGCGATCATGTGAAACCGTGCTGACGCAGCCCAAAGAGGCTAGCGTGAAACGTTTGTCGTTGCAGAGATGGAGGCGTCACTTCTCGAAGGGCTGGAAGGTGACAAACATCCAAAACCATCAACACAGTGACCCAAAAACACCATCAAAACAACAATGGACAAGATCAAGAGCTTCCTCGGCGGTAGCGGCAGCTCTGGCAGCGCCGCCGCTCAAGCCCCAGCGCCCGCAGGCGCCGTAGAGAACCCAGACAAGGTAAGATCGAGGAAGCGCTTCTCTTAGCGGTCGGGTAGCTCAAGCACAAGGGCTCCGGAGATGGACAGCTATTGCAAAAGTATGCGGACAAGCAGAGGCTCACATTATTGACCTGTATCGATTCAGGTCATCCTCCACACTACCCTCGGAGCCATCACTGTCAAGCTCTTCTCTCAGCAGACTCCACGCACTTGCACCAACTTTGCAACTCTTGCAAAGACTGGAAAGTACGATGGAGTCATCTTCCACCGTATCATCTCTGGTGAGGGTTCCGCAGCTAGAGACTTATCAATGCGACACAATGCTAACACCGCGCAGGCTTCATGATCCAGGGTGGCGACCCGTACGTCTGCGATCCGTGAAAGCGACTTCAATATTCGAGACTCATGCTTACATTATTTTCTATCAACAGAACTGGCACTGGACGCGGAGGTAGCTCGATCTATGGCAATAAGTTTGAAGACGAGATTGTACCTTCGCTCAAGCACGATGTAAGTCGGCAGAGCCCGAGGCTGCCACCATCTCAGCAACTTCAGGACAGAGCTCCAGCAATAAGTACATATGGCTAACATCTCCCAGGCCAAGGGAACTCTCTCCATGGCGAACGTGAGTATTTCTGGTTCAGTCTATTTCTTCATCGAGGTTGGTTGCTGATTATTGTGCCAGGCCGGACCAAACACCAACGGCAGCCAATTCTTCATCACTCTTGGCCCAACCGCTCACCTCAACGGCAAGCACACCGTCTTCGGCAAGGTCGTCGAGGGCATGGACGTCGTCGACAAGCTCGGTGCGGTCCGCACTGGTGCCGGTGACCGCCCCGTCAGCGAGGTGAAGATCGAGCGCACCGAGGTGTTCTAAATGCAATGCACAGGAACAACAACGAAAAGCGAGTGTAAAACTATTGAAGTGCGCTGAACAGAAAAAGTCCAGCCAAGCACACAAAATAAGCCCGAAATGAATTAGGCTATAGCGCCGCAATCCTTGACCATTGTGTTTACGGAAGCTTAACATTGAACAGTGGCGGTCGTAACAACGTGCAGATGATATGTTCGCTTATCTTCCCTCAAGTCCGCTGCGCTCTGGAGCCCAGTATCGCCGGCCATCTTGTATACTTGCAGTCGTGTTACCGACAATCCTTTGCCATGGCGGGTGCGGACCTGCAAAAGGGCTGAGCGATGAACTGGGCTTCTCAGTGCTCAAGCTAGTGATGGGCCACGTTACGTTCACTGCCAATGGGAAAGTACTGGACACAACATGGAAACTAGGTCTCCGGAAATTTGGCAGAGCTTAGTGCTAAACGCATAGCCACAAATGAGCGGTCGACTTATGGCAGACTAATCGCTTGCGGCAGCACTCGCAGCAGCTCTTACAGTACCGCAGCGCTGTTTAACCAAGTCCTCCACTCTAACAACACCATAGGCATAGGAGATGCAGGGCTACTGATCATCGCCATGGACTAAACCTCCCCAAATCTCGCTCTGCACTCCCACTCCTCCATCGGGTCCTCCTCATTCGTATCACCGATGTCTTGGAGACGAAGAGAGGCTCGAGGGAATTCTTAATTCTTGACGAGCATCTGCATCTTCCCAGTATTGATGAGCTCTTGCGTGAGCGATGATATGTCACATTGCAGTTCGTGGCCAGGCCTAGGACGGCGTAGTCTCCATCACCAGGACAACTCACAGGCTCGTCAATCTACACCTCGCCACTAGTCCCATAGCCTGGTGCCACAATTGGCCTCAACTTTGAAGGAGCTTCGCTGCTAGGCAAAAGAGTGTCTGTAGGATCGTTGCAGCGTTAACGGCGCGTCGTCTCCGTCAATCGTAGCCTCTGGGTCGGAATGTGCGCTGGCGAAGAAATCTTTGATTTCAAGCTGCTGTTCTTCACGAGAAGCAGCAACAGGAGAATTTGGAGGAGCCTTCGGGCTGCAGAGCTGCTTTCGGGTTGCGATAGCTTTGAGAATGCGATCGAGATCGGGGTAGTATGGTTCTGCCACCTCGGGCTTAGCAGAGTTAGCGAACCAGGACCTAACGAGCGTAATGTTAAGATCGCCGTTATCGAGCTGCTCCGCAACGTTGTCAGAAACTTCCGAAGATCAAACGGAACACAAGCCGGAAGTGTGCTCACAGTGACCAATACTGGATCTGAGGGAGTTATTGAGCTACAGTAGCAGAGGGAGGCACGATTGATCGCCATATTTGTCTCGATAGAATTTGAGAGTCAGCTTGTCGGTATTCCAAGCGCACTACTGGAAAATGAGCTCGGCATAGAGCGTGTACTGGTTGTCGTGGGTTCCTCATTTCTTGTTGCAGACGAGAGGCATTCTCTCCAAGCGCTCCTCGAGTAGAACTGCCAGGCTGTTGTTGTTAAGATCAGAGGGGTTGCTGTAGTTGTCGCCCACACAGAGTGTGGCATCGCCATCGAAATACCAATGAAGGCTTTTTCTCGATCCTTCTCGTAAGGCTTCACCTGGTCCATCGGCACACTGAAGCGCATCGAAGAGCCAAATGAAGTTAGAGAAAGCCGGCCTTGAAGTCGTGCCTCCGAGTTCATCTTTGGCGTCTCACCCTCACCATCGATGCCTTGAATGCCCTGAGCCTAATTTCAGATTAAGGAGAGACATGTCGTTCCAGTCATCCCTTCGAGAGCCATGCCGATGAATAGTGAAAAGCAGTGGAGCGCCGACGAGATGAGCTTCCTGAGAGGGAATTGCTTTGGGCAACTCCGCGCTTCCAAGGCGTCTTTGAAAATTGATCATAGCAGAGGAGTTGTTGGATTTTCTTGAGTACTCTGAATAAGACACTAGCTTTCTTCAAGACTCGTCTTCTAATGCGGTACCACGCAACAACTGTTCAGTTCAGAGTCACGACAGACTTTGTTGACCGTCTTTGCTCTGAGAATTGGACCGGCTTGCGCAAGAATTTCCACCGTTGGCTCTTGGCCCCGGACAATGACAGAGAGAAGCACTGTCACAACCTAAGCCTACAACTGTAGGGAGAATTGGGCAAGATTGAAGCGAATGACTCTACATGATTAAGATCACTGAGCTTGTCCTTCGTAGATCCAGATGCTGGACCATCGAGCAAGCTTGACTTTCTGCTCTTCGAATTCGTGGTTTTCTTTGTCGGAGCTCTTGCCTTTGTATTCTTCTGCTTCGATTCGTCGTCACAGTTGTCAGCACCGCCGCCGTTGTCGCCAGTATGATCCGACTTCTTGTCGTGGAGCTTTCGAGGACGGGTAGCATCGCCTTCGCCCTCATCTTCAGCAAAAGCGCGCTTTCTGACTCGGGATCGATTAGGCCGACGAAGGGGTTGACCATCCGAGTCGCTGTCTTTAGCGACATCTTTGCCATCAGAGCCGACAACAGCCGAAATCTAATTGAAGTAAGGATTGAAGTTGGAGAAGTGAAGGCCTGGAGCCTTAACCGCCGTAGCGAACGCGAGTAGAAACGTGACATCCAGACCGAACCGATTCTGCAACATTATCAGCCTCGAGGAACTTCTCAAGGAGGCAGTGCTGTAAGAAGAGGCTGTAGAAGAGGAAGAGATTCAGATAGACAACAGTCGGGAGTTTTGTCCAGATCTCTGATCCAGTCTCTCTATCAATCTGGCGGGGAATTGTGCGGTAGATATTGCGAAGGATAGCAATCTTGCCCTTGTCAATCCCCGTCTGCTTGTAGAGATGGACCGGAAGGACGTTCTTGCGTCTCTCGCTCAAGTAGCGCGACTTTTTGGCCCACTCGTGGTGTGCCTCTTCGGAGCCTCCATTACAGCGTTGATACTCCGCAGCTGGATGAGATCGAGCCCAATGCTTCGCCTGGATTCAAGTGTCGTTGCGACGAGACTTTCCGACTCCCCTGCCCGTAGCAAAGCATGCCCGATCAGAGCGAGACAATACACAATGAAGGAAAGTGGATTTCAGCTTCAGACAGACAATTCGGTTCTGCGGCGTTTCCCAGGATCTGAATTCGGACGAAGGTGCGCAGAAGTTGGTTTGTAGTGGACGCGGCAATGAAAATTAGCGGAGATTGCAATTAACGTCTGCAAATTGTTTGTACGGCAAGTGTGGTCGGAGAAAGGGTGGGCCTAGCTGCAGACCATTTGCAAGTGAAGCAGTCGCTGGGCCCGTGCCTGCATGTGCAAACATCAGTTCTACCACTCAGGTTATTGGCAAAGCCTGCAACATCCCACATCAGTATCACTTAAAGCTCGCGAAAGCGCCTCAGCATCAATTCGTGCGCTTTATCCCAAACGTCTCACACACCAAGACGCCAACAACATACTTCCATACCTGCTTGCAAGCTGCAGAATCCCCTACAAGATGCCAGAACAAGCAATGCCAGAACACGTCCAGCGCAGCGAACTGTTGAGCGCCTTCAATGAACTCGATCGCGAGGTACGTTCGTCGAAGACGAACACTCACAGCTTTTTTTACTGACTATGCCCAGATGATTGAAGCGCTTGCCGACAACCGCGAGGAGGATGCCCGGTCGGCAGCTCGCCTTCTGCTCGAATTCGAGCATTTGCCCTTACGGATCTACGGAAGGGCTTGCCTCGTGCTTGCCTGCGTCGACAAAGTAGACCGTCTTGACATGGCGCGTGAACTTGTCCGCGTGGCCGAGCTTTTCAACGAAGCAGCTGGATCTGGCAAGGCTGAGAAAGAGTTGCTTGGCGAGTGCAAGGCTATTCGCGAGCAGATTCAGGCTCGCTACAATGACGCGGGATGAGCTGAGGCAGAAGAGGACCAGGTCGAAAGGGACGAGATAGAGATCAAGCCCAGGCCCGACTAGGCGTGATCCGGTTGAGATCGAAGCAGCGGACATCGTTTCTAACTTGCCCCTTATTTCAATCAGCGACAGAGCTATGACTCACAGAACCGACGTCTTCACCATAAATGGAGGTCGCTCATCCTCAATTCCCTGCGCGAATTTGTCTCGCACCAGCTCGTTGTGGATTGTCCAGGATTCGCAGTGTTCGCCTCGACGCATACACCCGATCCTTGGTTTGTCTACTGCCTCTAGCTCATTCAGTGCTGCAGGTACTGCTCCAATTCTTAGTCCGGCTGTTGCCAGCCCATTCACCAGCTTCAACATCGAGGGTGGTGTCCTAGCTTACTTGGCCTCTCGGACTTCATCCCTGATTGTCCATGGATCAAGACCTGCTACTAGCGAATGAGAATGGTAGCAACCCAGCAGAGGAGTGACAGTCGAGGAATGCGAGAAAGTCAGACGATTGAAAATCCTGAG
>JAASLG010000644.1:0-18124 GCA_013365235.1 Cercospora sesami
GAGCACGACCGCTTCCCAGCAGAATGGTCCAGTCATCCCGAGCACGAGCAGTTCCTCACCCTCCATACCTTTCGTGCCCCCTGGAACACACGCCCTCCTGGCAGAGATGGCCGCACGACAAGCCGCTAATAATGTGACACAGAACAACGTTATCGACACTCAAGCTGCTTCGGCTAGCACGAATTCCGCTGCGACTGCGCCTCGCTCAGCGCCAGGAGACCTTGCTGTTAAACCGCCTCATCTTTCTACTTCAACTTCAAGCAGTGTCAACGCTGCGGTGTTCCGAAAACCGTCGTGGCCAGCGTCGGCGGCTAACAAACAGCGTCCTGATATCCAGTCTCTTGCAAAACCCATTCTGCCGACCAGGACTTCCAATACCGCAGTGCCCTTGATCTCCACGGCGAACGTCGATGGAGCTAGCGGAGGCGCCGTACAGCACATGCCCAAGCCACGTGCCCCTTCTGCCGGCTTGCTCAACAGGATGAACAGTTGGGAAAGCAGAGGAAGCACAGACTCGCAGGCTACTACGAACAGCACGAAACTGGAGCCTCGCAGATTGGATCTGAAGAAGAGTAGTGTTGACGATTTGCGGAGGCTTTATGAGGAGCGGGCTACAACTGCCACAACACTGGTGCAGCTTGGGAGGAGAGCTTCGAGTAAGCATTGATGAGTGGGGAGTTTCTCGACCCTGGAAGGAAAAACATGGTACGGAGGGAAAGGCATTAGTGAAAGAGTTGAGAGGCGGCGTTCTGGGTTGGAATTGCATGCATGATGGATTGATGGATTAGATGGAATTGGAATGGAGGCGGCGATGGTGCCAGATTGCATCGTATTGTATCGAGATACCCGTATCGCTATGTCGAGGACTTTCGTCGTCTACTCGATTAACCTAATATTGACCTGAAAGTTTCTTCCATGCCCAGATGCTATAATTCCTTGACATCGATTGCGTATTCAATTGCAAATGACGACCATGGTGTAGAACAGATTCTGATGCCAGGTCTTTCTGACGTGCTTGGCGGGTCGAGGATATCTTGTCCTACATAGACGATTGCGTCCATAGGATCAAGGTGTAGTTCAATAGGCAATTCAGCGTACGATACGACCTGCGAAGTCTGCTTGTTGTCACAGCCGCAGTCTTCTTGCGATGTGCAGTGTGCGTAGCCGGGTTCTGGTAGACATTGACCAATAATTTGATATAGTGTTTGGTTGGAAGCATTAGTGTGTGATGTCCGGCGAAGGACCAGGCCCACAGATGTTGCAACATTCCAGCCGAGTCTGTAGATGTTCCAGGCCACGAGGTCACCGGGACGAGCTTCATGACAAATGTGACCGACGATGGTGGTGGAGTCGCTGGTTGAGTAGATAGGCTGGTGCTTTGAGGACTGGGGGGAAGGACTTTTCCGGTCGACGACCTCCCCATCGATACGGACGGGATGGAAAGGGAGATGCAGTTGGCCTTTTGTACCATGAAGGAGCCAATGACAGAACATAGGATGAACATTAACATATTCATAGTATGTCTCTTCGTTGGTCGGAATCTGTGAGCTCTGTGACTCTTCGCGTGGCGCGTGTCTTGAAGAGACTTGCCAGTGCATGTCCTTTGCTAATTCCTCGCACTCCATGAGCCTCAACACTTTCTCAGTCTCAGCCGCATACTTCAATGTATCTGCCGCCACGGCCAGTATGGACTTATCGTAATCTGGCTTGATCTGTTTCTGTAATTTGGGCCAACTAATAAGGCTGAGCAAACCGTAGACTTTGTCACGAGGATCAGAGCACTGGTGCATCGAAAAGGTCTGGAGCACCCGTGGTAACGGCTGCTCAGTACTGATCATTCTTTGAGACAAGTTGCTAGCATGTCCCAGAGTCAGCGGCGCGGGAATTCTCCGCGGCGAGGTGTAAGATATGAAATCGTAGAATTCAGCCAGGCTCCGCCAGTGGATCACGTAGTCTCCCAGCATGAGTCGCACTACGCCGGCCAACGATATCTCTTGCACGATCCAGATACGAGTCCAATACGGCAACAGACGAATCTGCCTGAGCTCTTTGCGAAGCCTGTCCGAGCTGTGCTTGTCGCAGCTGTGACGCCACCAATCCTGCATAATCATTGCTCTCCTTTCGGAAGTTGACCGAATCTCGTTGCCGGCCCAGGCTGGAGCCGCATCGGCCTCCCATGCTGCCCAACCGGTGTGACGCTCAATCCCAGCTATTCGTCTTCCCGTGAAATTGAAGCGGTTGGAGTCAGGTCCCAGTGACACAAGTACATGCACGGCTTTGCGGTAGATGGTCGACATGAGCTGGACTTGGAAAGATTTCTCCTGATGGCTTGTTTGATCGATGCAGATACTGTCTATCCAGACGTGTACGAAGCTGCCTTCATCGAATGCTTGCTTGATAGCATATAAGCTGTTCTCAAAGACACTAAGATCTTTCCCGTTTACTCGCAAAGGCTGTCGCGAGATCTCGGAGCCCCAGGTGTATGATAGAGCGGCGTACGGCGGTGGCTCCGCAAGGCTGTGCGTTTCCAGACTGATAGCGTTTTCAAAAGTGCCATTCTGGGGATTGCGGTCGAACCTCACCAGGCGGATCTGTGACTGCTGGTCATCTAACGGGCATATATGTCCAATGGGAACAGTTGTCGGTTTATTTTGCCCGTGCATCGGAAGGTCACCAGTGGCAGAAAGATCCTGCATCTCCACATGATGTTTATATCACAGTCATTTGCTTCGATGGGGTCGATGACTGAGAAAACTGTGGAAGTTGCGCTTCGATTCTGGAGGAAGCACTCGCTTGTGCTCAGCCGTGCGGCGCAGCATCTTGGAGCTGCCCCGCCAGCCACTTTGCGGCCTCTCATGCGATATGTGAGCTTCGCAGTTGTGCATTTGGGTAGTTTCGACGAGTTGCATCAGTATTTGGAGGGGTAATGAAGAGAGATCTTGAGAATGCAATGGCGCCTGCCATACCTTGCAGTCTAGGTTTGCGCTTGAGGAAGCTCGAGGCAGGAACATTCGTACAGTCGCAGCCCAAAGAACGAAGGCTCTTCGCAACAGGATGATCGATCTGCTGCAGCCCGTGAAATCTCGAAAATCAAACACCTTCCCACAGACCCCAACGCCTCGCTAAACTCATGATAGCATGATGTCGCACTGAAGAAAATATCCTGACTGACTCTTGCTTCATGATGCAGCCTCTTGCCGCCTGACCTTCAGTTCCGTTTCGTCTTTCTCGGCCAGTTTCCTCATGTCCAGCAGAGCATGCACTTTGCTCATGATGCCCTCGAATGCTTCCACCACTTTCGGCGTAGGTAATGGTATGATCTCAGGCACACCCGCACTGCCCAGAATCGTCGCGATCTTCTCACTCTGAATGGTGCTCTTCGCCACTCGAGGTTTCGTAAGTCGGTCCGAAGCGAAACTGATGCCTCCTGAAGCTTTGTGCTCAGGCGGAAAGATGACCACGCCCATGCGAGTCTGGTCGGCCGCAGAAAGCGACACGGGCAGGGCGTGACCTGGTGTGTTGGGTGCGCCACCAAGAGATTCGCCTCGAGTACCACGCCGGTCGCGAGCAGAGCCTCCGCCAGCTTCTGACATACCAGCATTGCTGTCGCGAGGTCGAGCTGATTGGGGTGCTTGCATCCCGCCTTGCATGAACCCGTCGTAGTTCGGATTTCCTAAAGCATGTCAGCATCCTGAAAGAAAGGGTCATCGTCACGACATGATTACCTGTCGGCTTCAATCGCGGGTTCTTCTTCATGCGATCCTGCGCAAGCAGTTGCTGCCACAGCTGCGTAAGCGCCTGAGACGTTGAATACTGATATCCGTTCGTGTTCGCATGTGGATAGTCCAATCGCTTCCTGAGCTCTTCCCGTTGCCCATCTAATGTCGCCTGGTTGACCATAATGCGCTGCAACTCGCCTAACAGAACGGTCTCTTCATCGACCTCATTTGCCTTGCGGTATAGATGCCCTTTGGCTAAACTCTTTCGCGACTCCTCCTTCGCCGGATCAAAGGTGTTGAGAGTGTTGTACAGATCAAACTCTGCTGTGCCCATAGATTGAATCGGCGTCTTGAGTTGGAGTAATTGTGCTGAGACTTTGTAGAATCTGGCTTTCAAGTCCTCCATGCTGCGCGTCTTGTCCTCGTACTCGTAGTGATCCCATACCACCGGCCACTTTCCATTGCATTCGCGATACGTCTCGACGAGATAGTCAGTTTCCGCTTTGGTCCAGTCATCGTGTCGCAGGTGTTCCTCGTAGATCTCGTCGTCGTACTCTGGTATCTCGACCTGGACGTTGTATTTGCTGAAATCAGGTGGAGGCTGTGTCGCATCGACTCTCCGCCATCGTCGGTCTTGCTGCGTCCATTTGGCCGCTTTTCGCATGCGCTGCATCTTCGCGACTTGATGGCAGCGCGATCGTGAAGACGAGTCGGCCGACGCGAACTTGTGAGCCGGCTGAGGTACTGGAAAGCCGGACGCTAGGCCGTTTCTGGCCTTCTCGACCGATTCACCGGATAGCCAATGGCGGGTACCTTCTGTCTCACACTTCACATGTCCCCTTCTTTTCACCTCACACGACATGACACGCTCCTCCGAATCTTGGTTAAACACACTAATAAGAAGGATCAACTTGCGACAGTGGCATCGCTTCTGCGTACTTGCTGCTCCAAGGACGTCATGTGTGGCCGCGCACAGGCTTTCGCACGCTGATGAGAAGAAACTCAGCAATTTTTCAAGACTGCCCGTCTTGCATATATTAAGCTGGGCGGCAGAAAGACCAGCAAGCGAATGCTCTGGTTCAGCTCTCGTGGTGATTTGACACATGACAATACTGATCAAGAATATTAATTTCTTGGGCTATGTCGGGGGCGATTCATCAGAGCTTCCACACGAAGCACGCCGTCATCACCTCTTGAGCGATTGCCTGGTCCTCGTCGATCTCAGGCTCGCCTATGTTGTACAGCAGCAGCCGCTGCTGTGCAATTTCAGGCGCAACGCGGGCCGTCCTTGCTACTCCTTCATTCTCTCCCTTGCCCCAAGGCCCATCCACTAACAATGTCAAGCCAAATGTGAGAGTTCTTTCATCAAGGATAGCGAAGCGCTCACGGCTACTACAAGCGGATGGCATCGATATCATCTTGGAGTCTACACAGGAGCCGTTGGCGGCATTCCAAAAGCGGCTACGCTTACATGTCCGAATCTGTGTCTGAAATCAATTAACGCAGAAGAAGATAGCATTCCATGGGAATCTTTCCGATAAAAGGTGAAGCTTCTGAAGTCAACTGGGTCCAGTCTCCGACCTTGGTCTCATCATTATAGACACCAGTGACTTTGTCCATGACGACCAAAAAGCTCTCCATCATCGAATTGGTCTCGCTGATCGTGACCAGATTGTCGATGATCTCAGGAGTTACGACTGCCGCACAGCAGACTGGGAATAAACGACCTGGCACCGGAAATTCTTGAGGCGTGCTCATACTTGAATGTACTGGCCGGGATCAGTACGGCGATCTGGAGCTCAAGCAATTCCATTGCTTCTTCGATTTCGCAAGAGCTGGGCATGTCATTCGTCCATCGACTCTAACATGTTAAATGCACCCACCAGACGGAGGGTGCATTGGACGGGCACGATCAGGCGTCCAAGGTCAGAAAGCAGAATGCGGGACAGAGTTGGCATCAGGATCTGCCGAGCTTTTGTGAGACAACCTCATCCCACGCTTTTGTTGCTAAAATGCTCAAATGTTCATCGTTTACCGAATTGGCGTGGAGCAGCGCCCAAACAGTCGTGGCCACGCCGACGACACGAATGCTCACCACACCGACGACTGCCCGGCTGGCTGGCCTACCTGCGACACAGACTGGCAGACTGCAATGTTCTTGTTCTCGATATCGCCTTGCCGATGCCGGCAAGAATGTTACGGCCTGGTTACATTTGAACAACTTGAGCGCGTGAGAATCCGTCTTGAAAAGGAGGGGCAGAACGGTGCTACGAATTTGTCGATAGCTCTCTACTCTTGCGACAGAGCATCGCTGACAGCATTCGACTCCTGGGCTACTGTATTCGCTGGAGTGCAGAGATATTTCATAGCTCGTGGAAATCCTCTTGGTCCTTCCTAAGAGAATCCTGCTTAGTGATACTGTAGTTCCGCACTCAGCTTACGTGCCAAGTCCTTGTACTGGAATCCGCTCTTGGCTCATAGCTCGTCCATCGTGTTTCTGGACCCCAATGATTGCTGGCAAGATATACAGGAATTGCCATGTAACGACGTCCCAAACGTCCCTGACTTGTTCAGTGGCCGCGAGAGTCTATTCTGTTCCGATGCCGCAATTTGCAAGGCCCAGACGAGCAATGGGCCTGGAAGTAGGATGATGCCTTGTCTTGCGACTGCTGGACGTTACTCGAAGACCAGTAAGCATGCTTCTGCTTAGTGATAATGCCGGAAGCTGCTGTGTCACGAACATCTGGGAGCAGAAATGCTGCTGCCTCCGGGCGGAATTGATGCTGTTTGCTGGGCCGCTGCTGCTGGTGTCAGATGCGGATTTAAGGCACTTCTCATAGTCGACAGGCCCGACAGCGAGCGACCGTAGAACCAGATGCATCATTCTGCTCACTTTCCACATCCAGCATAGCGAGCGGGACCCTTCTTGGGAGAAGGTGAAGTGCGTGCTGTTAAGCGGCTGATGCGGGGCAGTGGCGATAACAGCTAAACTCCGTGCTCCTGCCGTTTGAACGTCATGGCGCAAGAACAAAACAGCAGAGTCGCACTTGAATGGCCCTCGGACTGCCGCCTTTTATAAGACATCGAGATCCTTCCACTCTCTGATCAGCGAAATAATTTCAACTTTTCTCACACACCCCGACAACATTTCTGAAACCCACACTGAACAGCAAACATGGCGGAAGCAATCAAGAACACACTCGGAAAGGCCACCGACGGTGCCATTGGCAACAAGCTACCCACTGCTAAGCTTGGAAAGAATGGTCCACACGTGACACGGATTGGGTATGGCACAATGGGACTGTCTGCCTTCTATGGCAAGCCAAAGCCCGACAATGAGCGGTTCGCTGTTCTGGACAAGGTCTACGAAGATGGCGATTTGTTCTGGGACACAGCCGACATGTACGACGACTCGGAGGACTTGATCGGTGCCTGGTTCAAGAAGAACCCGGGCAAGCGTGAGAAGATCTTCCTTGCCACCAAGTTCGCCAATTGCAAGGGTGAAGACGGCTCCCGTTGGGTGGACAGCTCACCGGAATATGCTCGCAAGGCATGCTTGAAGTCGCTGTCCAGATTGGGGGTTGACCACATCGATCTCTGTAAGCACAAATGCGTCCACTTTCTGGCAAGGCGCTGCGACTGACGTTGTTGAACAGACTACGCCCACCGCCTCGATGGCAAGACCCCAGTCGAGAAGACCGTTGAAGAGCTCAAGAAGCTGCAGCAGGAGGGCAAGATCAAATACATCGGTATCTCCGAATGCTCCAGCGAGTCTCTCCGCCGCGCCAGCAAAGTTGCCCACATCGACGCCATCCAAATCGAGTACTCGCCTTTCAGCTTGGACATTGAGAGCGACCAGATCGGCCTCCTCAAGACCGCTCGCGAGCTCGGCACCGCCATCGTTGCATACAGCCCCATCGGTCGTGGCATGCTAGGCGGCACCATTCGTTCGCCCAAGGACTTCGAGGAAGGTGATTTCCGCACCTTTGCCCCTCGCTTCTCAGAGGAGAACTTCCCAAAGAACCTCGAGCTTGTCGACCGCATCACCGAGATTGCCAAGAAGAAGAACGCTACGGCGTCTCAATTGACCTTGGCCTGGATTCTGGCTCAAGGTGATGACTTTTTCCCGTAAGTTATACTTTGACGTGGCATAGGTGGAAGTATGACTGACTTGAATCGATGCAGAATTCCGGGAACCACCAACATCAAGCGTGTCGAGGAGAACTTGGGCGCGCTCAAGATCAAGCTGTCGAAGGAGGAAGAGGCAGAGATCCGCAAGGCGTGCGAGAATGCTCAGCCAGCAGGATCTCGTTATCCAGAAGCCTTCAGCGCGGCCTTGTTTGCTGATACACCACCATTGTAGATGGTTGGTAGGTGTGACGATGCATCAGACCAGCGCGCGCAGAGGGACCGTGGATCGAGCGCCGCGTGACTGTGCCCGGTACACCTGGTAATGATGATGCTGCTTTGTCGATGATCCTCGGACGGCGTCGACTGCAACTCAGTAGCATTAGAAGTAGAAACGAGAAGAAAAGTTAATGTTCCACAGAAGTGTTGGATGCCGTACAGCGCGTTGCATTGGAGTGACACGAGCTCACGAGCTCTACTACATTAGCCTGCTTTTCCAGACAAGCATTCCGGTATCGCCCACGTGTGGACATATTCCAAGCTCTTGCCTGATGTTCAGATCCAAAACACAAACGTTTCGCACTGTTTGTAACTTGTCCACTTCCCATATCCTGTGCAAAGCAGCATACAAGCCAAGAAATGTTCGCATCGCTGTTCCAAAAAGAAAAAAAAAGTCATGAGCCAAATCAAATTCCCCTTGCTGTTGTTTACAAGAAAGCGGCTAGACCGAGAAGAGCAGCAAGACCTGGAACGGCGACGTGTGCGGCAGAGGAGCCTTCAGTCGATGTCTCGGCGGCGGCGCTGCCGGTGCGGGTGCCTGAGCTGGCGGCGGCGTTGGAAGCAGTCGTTGTCGCGGCGGTGTTGGTTGGGGCGGAGCCGCTGGCGGATCCGGTTGCGGTACCGGTGGAGGTGCTCGACTTGGTGCCGTAGCTGTGAAGCAGAGTGTTAGTATGAGATGGAGGGTTGGGTGTAAAGTATGTGGAGGAAGAACTTACGCGCTAGCGGCGTTGCAGTTGGCGACCTTGGTTTGCTCGTAGCCGAATCGGTCGGGGGCGCTGGGGCAGTTGTTGTAGCAGGTGAGGACGTTGTTGGCTTGTTCGCAGAGGCAGTCCCAGTCTTGGGAGTCGCAGGCGTCGAATTGAGACTTGGTCTGGAGGGGAAACTGTGGTTAGTGTTGTTCTCTGCGTTTGCAGTTGACGCAAATTGTATCAGGGAACGCATGCTTACAGTTCCGAGGCAAGACTCAATGATCAGATCAATGGAGCTGCCGCATCCTGAGGTGGAAGCTGAGGAGCTGGAACCAGAGCTGCTGGAAGCAGTGGTCTGCGCGGCAGCGAGGCCGGCGACTGCGAGGATGAGAGCAGTAGACGCGTGCATGATGTCGGTGGATTAAGTTGTCGCTTTCGAAGTAATTAAAATTGACTTTGTGGTTGGAATGCTCGGGTTGTCGAAGAAGCAGAATGTAATCGATGTACAGCGAGAGACGTCGAAAGATCAATCAAGCAAAGCGATGGGTTAGGAGCGACAGACAGGAGGACGGTTAGCGGGTGGAAAGGGCGAAGACGGACGACAGGGCAGGGCAAGTGGTAATATACTCTGCAACATCCCTGGCCTCATATAAACATCCAAAGCGAGCCGGGCCAGTTCTGGGGAGAGCTTCAATGCAGAGCACGGGCTCGTTTTCTTACCACTCTCGGCTTCGCGCCGAACTTGCCGACGCGCTCATTGGCCGGATAGATGAAGTGGCGTGAACCCAGCGAGCGATCCACGGCAACCTCTCTCTCCCTCAACGGCGCGGCTTTGGGGGGCGACCGTGCCTGCAGCATCGCGTCGTGCAGACGAGCCGAGCGGGAATATCAGTGCATTGCATGCTGCGCTCTCTGCTGGCTCATCATCGCAGTCCGACCTGCTGTGTCGCGGCAGGAGAAGACTAAGAGACAGGAGCGCAAAAGCTTTGGGCCAAACGGCACGGGTGAAGATGAAATTAGGACCACGCTAGACTGTGAAGAGTCAGAACATCGAGAAAGCGTGGACCGGGGGCCCTTGCACGTCTCGTGTGTCTTCTCTGGCCATGGACTTCTCTGCGTGGCCATGGACGTGTGGCCGTTGCCACCATGCACGCGAAGTGCACCGCGTCCTGCTTCTGCGCTGGTCTGCGGCGTGGTTGGACGCGGTTGCGGTGGCAATGGGACGCGTAGGCTCCACACTGTTCGTATGCAATGCAATGCGACGCCGGGATACAATCGCGGGCGCTGGAAAGGTTGCGGAGAAAAGGCGCGCGCTGTTGGACAACTGACACGCGAAATGGGTTCCGAAGCAAACGGCGTCCGCCATCGTTTGCCGTCAGGACAGCCGCATTCGTGGGCTCATCAGATGTCGGGCGGAGAGAATCGCGACGTCTTGCACCTGAGCTCAGAGCCGAGTGGTGGGCTGATCTCAACCAGCTGTCCCGAGACACGGCTACTCGTGGCGAACAGCCACCAAGTGTGAAGAGTATGAGGTCTGCTGATCGAAGCGTGACTGGCACGCCACATCAACGCCCGCAATCTTTGACCAAACGTAGAAGTGAAGATCCTGGGGCAACACGCCAGCTCAGAAAGGAAGCCAAGCCATCATGCTCATACAACGCCTCAAGAGGAAGCAGCACCACTTCACACAGCTCCAAAGAAACTTCCATAGAAGAAATACGAGATCCATTTCTCCCATACATAAGAGATCCATCATGTCGTCGACACTCAATTATCCTCACCATCACTCCATAATAGGCGACAACCTCTCTCTTATACTCCCCTTCCTACTCATGCCCATTGGCATCCACCGACGCATGCTTTTGATAAGACGACCCGCTTCGCGTGACCGTCCTGGTGACGGAGGATCCGCCACCACCCCTTCCGTGTGCGTGTGAGTGGTAGTGAGTCCTTTGAGACTCTTCATACTTTTCCATTTCTCGGCACTTGTCCTGTTGCGCGACGAGGAGAACATTAGCTTCTGTTACAAATCACAAGGACGTGCATGTGAGGAGGTGGTCATTTAAAGAGAGATGAAGGAAAGGGTTGTGTCAAGCTTACCTCATACTTGGCGACATACTCGTCTCGTTCACGATCAGCGGCAGCACGAGCGGCGATGGCACGTTCCTTTTGCTCGCGGGCTTCGCGGAGCATGGTACGGAGGTTGTCGATTTCGTATTCGAGTTCGCCGCTGTCGTCTTTGTATTCGTTGATGGTTTCGGTGTATTCTTCATAGCGACGCTTGACATCTTCGAGCTCGTGGCGAGCACGGTCACGCTGGTCTGTCAAGGCGCGGACCTCAGTCTGGACGATCGTGAGACGCTCCTTCAATTGATGGATTTCGGTGGTCAGGTGGCCGTGGTGGTGACGGGCATCGTCACGCTCATGCTCGACGTGCTTGATGCGTTCGGTGAGGCTGACAACCTCGGAGCGGACTTCGCTGAGGGTGGACTCGGTGCGGGTAAGGGTGTCCTGAAGGACAGTGATCTCACGCTGGCGGTCAGAGGAGGTGTGTCGCTCGTGATCGAGGTCGTCCTTAAGCTGGTCGCGCTCGATGATGATAGTGCGGTGCTCTTCATGGTGACGCTCAATGCGGTGACGAAGGTCATGTAGCTCGGACTCAACATCACGCAGCCTATCGTCTCTGCTGGTGACTTCCCTCTTGGACTGCTCGTACTTCAGAGTAATGTCTGCGAGGCGTGCCTCAACGTCCTCAATGCTCGTAGTCTTGGTCCTTAGCTCGACACGGAGGCGGTCGATTGTAGTGGCGTGATCATCGCGCTCCGACTCAACGAAGTGCATGCTCTCCTTGATCTGGCGGGACTCACGTTGCAGGCGCTCATATCTGTCAGTCAACTCTCCAAGCTCACGAGAAGTCTCTTCGGATCGGACAGTGATCTTGCGAAGCTCTTCCCTGAGTCTGTCCTTCTCGACGAGGTATGTATCGCGCTCGTGCTCCCATGCAGACAAGCGGCTGGTCAAGGTAGAGACTTCCTTGCGGGATGAGTCGAGACGATCGACGAGATCGATGTTCTTGCTCTTGAGCTCTGCATGCTCGCGGGTGAAGGTGCGCAGCTCGCCGCGATACTTCTCGGTGTCCTCTCTAGCATGATCGCGTTCGCCCTCGATATGCTTGATGCGGGCGAAGGCACTCTCAAGCTCGGCCTTGATTCTGTCGTGTTCGATCTGATTGCGTGAGATGGTGATTCTCACATCACTCAGCTCTGCGCGACTGCGCTCGAGCTCGTGATCACGTTCATGGACTTTCTTCTTCTCAATGGTGATGTTGTTCAGAGCAGAAGACAGCTCGATCAGAAGCTTCTCAACTTCTTTCTTTCTCTCAGCAAGCTCCCGGCCGTGGTGGTGATGCTGGCTGTCTCTTTGTTCGAGAGTCTCAGAAATCTCATCGATCTGCAACATGAGTTCCTCACGCTCGCGATCGAAGGACTCGCGGTCAGACATGAGGCGAGCCCAATATTCCTTGAGAGATGAGGCCTCCTTCGAAGCATTGGACATGAGTTCGATCAGCGAGAAGAACTTGCCCTCGGCCTGATGCGTCAGTTCCATCGACATCTTATTGCGATGTCCATGGAGGAAAGAGCTTGAGCGTCGGGTGGTGCTGCTGACTTGTCGAGAAGTGCGCGCGAGCGCTCTCGAGCTGCTCTCAGCAGCTCCCTTGCTGAATCCAATCTTGCCATACTTGCTAGGAGTTCCTGGGTCGGAGAAGACGTCGCGGTCGTCGTTGAGAGAAGATCCAAGCTTCATGATGGCGAGCTTCTCAGGAGTGATCTCTGGAAAGTCGGTTGTGTGGCTGTGATGGAGGTGAGAGTGATCAGACTCCAATGTGGAGCTCTGGCCGTTCAGTACTGTTGCAGCAGACATAGCAATCACACGATATGAAAATTGTTTAGCGACGACGCCTGGAGGACAAGCGAAACAGAAAAGAAGGTGCTATGCGCGCGGATGTCCCACACATATGTAGGACAAGCCCGAGGCTGGAGCTCACCAATTTCTCATGCATTGACTATGCATTGGGCGATGGTACATGATGAACGCAATTGTCCACCTTTGAGCGTCGCCAGCGCCGATTGGAAGATCTTCGAGCTTCGTAGACTGGCGTGCATAAACGGATGGGGCCCAGAGTTCGCAATGGCTGGGTAAATGATCGGGGTGCTCAGATGGCCCAGCATTGAGCTTGCGATGGCGTTCGTGCTTGTACGCATCGGGAGGCGTCGTTGTCATTGACGATCTATGCGCGACTGGGACGCGGAGTAGCCGCAACGACAAGGGCCCCGCGACTATCACATGCTCCCCGGATGGGCCTGAGCTGAGGGGAGTACACGCGAAGGGCTTGGTTGTCAAATGCTCTCCGAGCCAGACAAAGCTATCTCCAAGTAGTCAACGCATCGGGCATTTTCTCACGTCCCAACGGGGAAGCGTTGCAAGCACAACTCCCCGCTTGCGTGGGGTGCTTTCCACTATAGGCGAGGTTCGTGCCACCCAGCTGGCCTCTGTTTGCAGATTTCGCTACCATGGCGGCGATGCCGATGAGTGATCCCATTGTGAACACCGTCACAGATGCAGGGACACGAGCCTCAGACACAACTTCTCCACGTATGATCGACGGCTCATGGGCTGAAGAAGGATAGACAGGTCGCCAACATAGCTGTATGCAGCTATGGGACTGGGATGCTGAGTTGTGGTAACCTTGTGGAAAGTCTCATACAGTCGTCGGCAGCACGAGGGCCTAGCCACGCGATTGAACGTCGCGGGGATTGGAAGCGACCCCGTTCCAGGTCCATTTTGACATGTAGCCAGCCGTGTGCTGTTGCAACGACTGTGCTTGAACAGCAAGCGAATATCATTGCAAATCGTATTCGGTCTTTCAAGTGTCAATCCGATGCCGCGATAGTTATTGCGATCGATCCTTCTGCACGCCAGCTCGATAGAAATCAGGTAGCTTGCGAAGCGGCATGTACGAGCTGCAGTTGCACTCCACACCAGCTCAGTGTATTGTCCATTTCCAGCGATTGCGCAAGAGCGTGCGGCCCGGGTAACCCTATCGTGCACAGGTTTCATGGATGTGGAGCCCAAACCTTACCATAGATTTGGTCAAGCCTATAAGGACTGCAGTACGCTCTCTTGGCTCCTTACTACGAACGTGAGCAGTACTCCGCAGCGCTTCGTCCCGTCCGCATAACTCCAGAGCACATCAGCAGTACGTGTGTGTGTGCTCATCCGAGGAGCATGCCTAAAAATTGACGGCATGGAGAGGATATGGTGGTGGCTGGCTAGCATGAACGACCTGTTGTTGTATGGATCGGTTGTGGGTCGTCATGGCGGAGGCGTGGTCTCGCGGGCGGAGATCCTTCCGCTCCACGCATGGCTAAACCGGTCATGGCAGGACGGCACTGATTTCGCCAGCGAAATTGCTGTTGATGTGCACCAAGGTTCATTAATTCGACTTGAGATGCGCACTGATGAGTGCTCCTCAATTTGTGCAGAGGCAGCCAGCTCATCGAATACGCGGCCAAGAGCAAGCTGAGCAGTATGAGGCGTCCACGAAGCTGCAGGTGAGAAGCTTCAACTCCATCAGCTACGTATACATACCATACAAGCAGCTTCCAGCTGAGTTTCTGCGCATGCAACGCATCTCTGATCATCAAACGGGGTGGTGATACTTTGTCTTGCAGCAATGCTCGGTCCCAAGGGACGTGCTCTCGGTGTCGCCGCGCTCTGCAGCATGCGGTGGCTGGCGGGTGGGGAGAGACGACTTCGATACATGCGTTTGCAGCTGCTGAGTACCGAACACAGCTTGTTGATACCAGGAGAATACATTGTCGTGCTCTCCGGGCATGTGAAAGAGTGAAGAAGCGAGCGATGGGAATTGCATTTTGAGGTGACGTTTCCTGTGAAGAAGGCAGCCAAACCCCACGCGGACCACACTCCGTCCACATTCCATCACGGCTTTAGCCACGGAGATTTCCAGTGTCCTATAGCTGTTTTATGTGAGCAGCTGCTCAACTGAAAGCAATCAACTAAACGAGCCGCTTGATGAGAGATAGGAAATTCCATTGAATTTCTATGCGTCATACCGACATAGCGGGTATATCATAACTCGTAAATTATTCCAGACATCTGGGTACTCTTACAACCTAGAGAGCGGCCAAGATCGCCTCTCCAATTGGTGAAGCAGAAGCTGGATTCTGCCCGGTTATCAATTTGTTGTTCTTTCCGCTCTTCACGACCTTTGGCTGCCATGGCTCCGCCTTGACAACCTTGCCTCCATGTGCTTCGAGCTCTGTTTCCAGCATGAAAGGCATGGCAGCAGAAAGTTGTACCTGGTCCTCCTCGGTGTTGGTGAAACCAGTCACCTCTTGTCCCTGCACCAGCCAGCTTCCATCTGAAAGCTTCACGTTCACGAACGCAGCAGGACCGTGGCAGACGGCGGAAACAACTTTGCCGGACTCGTAGAACTCTTTGATGAGTTGGTGAGAGACAGGGTCAGTTGCGAGGTCGAACATAGCTAGTCACGGGTCAGTACACCACTCCGGTTTTACAATTCTAGTGGCGATACTCACGTCCATGTCCACCCACGTAGAACACCGCATCGAATGTATTCGCCTTTCCGACAAAGTCGCTCAACTTCTGTGTGTTCTTCCACAAAGCCTCCTTCTCCTTCAAGAACTTGGTGGACTCCTCATCGCTCTTGAACATCTCGACCGAGGAAGGATCCAATGGAGCTGCTCCTCCCTTAGGAGAAGCAATCACGATCTCGGCCTTGCCTTCGAGCTTGTAGTATGGGTGAGCGAACTCAGGCAAGTACCAGCCTGTGGGCTTTCCAGTGTTGCCCATTTGGTTATGGCTGCTCAGCACGAAGAGGACCTTTGGCAAGCTGCCGTCAGACTTCTTGTGCGAGCTGACCACGTTCTTTGCTTTGTCGATGAGGGAAGACATGGTGCCGGCTAGAGCAGAGGGGGAAGTTGCGATTATTCCGGACGTGATGAGTGAGATTGTGGTTGTATGGTAGATAGGAAGTGTTGAGTTTGAGATTGAAAGAAGAGACTTTCGAGTTTCCTTACCACGTTTTCTAGCTTGCCTTATACTTTCACACGCTGTCGCATCGTGGTCTCTCACTGTGTCGTGGCTATTCCTCGCGCGAGGTTTCTGCGAGCTACGTCACTGATGTCATGGGAGCTGGGTTTGAGCTTCGCAGAGCTTTGAAGCCATCAATGGCCTGGACTTGTGAAAAGCCGAGCCAATAGCGGGTGCGGTGACGTCAAGTAGCCCCACGCTGCTCGATGCTGATCAAGCAACAGACGTGTGTCAAGAAATGTCATCGTGGCAGTGGGTGGATTGTCACGTTTGTCGAGTCGAGAGAGTCTTCTCGCAGCGCTGAGAGAGGAGAGGTCGGAGAAAACTTCGTTCCGCGGGACTTGCCTCCGCACCGTCGGCCAAGAGTTCCCTGGCTCCTTCCATCTGCACTCAGTACAGCTTCCTCAGTTCTTCCAACAGCGGCCGGAATACTTCGCATGCAGCATCATTCTCTCTCCTGTCAGTCAGATACAATCCTGCAGCGTTCGCCTCCGCCCAAATGATCGCAAAGTCCCTCCTTTGCTCATCAACAGAAGCCTCTGTCCACCCAGGTCCAGCACTCGGGTCCCTGCCCATCCCAGCCCAAATCTCCTGTAACTCTGCACTCAGCTGCGTCTGCTGAATCGCTGCATTCTCCTCGGGATAGGTGCCAAAGACAATAGGGATCTCGCTCGAATGATACGCGCCAGCCCTCGGAAAGATCTCGAGATTTGGAAACTCGGCATCGTAACGATATCTCCAAACGTGAGACTGTTGACCTGCTCCCAGTCGAGCAGATACCAGAGCTTCTGAGAGCGCTTTCGTGGGGCAGTTGAAAAGGAGATCCGTCTGGATTTGACTGATGAGAAGGAAAGCATCGGCCAAGATTGCTTCCGCATAGGTGTGGTAGATCTCGTCAATGATGGCGCTGATATCTACCATAACGTAGTCCTGAATCCAGTCCACGACCGAGGAACGATTGGAAACGTCGACGTTGTCAACCCCGATTGAACCAGTGTAAAGTCGGCCTTCGTCACGATTTGTGCCGATGAGAACGGGAACTTGGGCGAAACTGCCGGAGATGATGTTGGGTAAGGCGTTATTAGTGTGCGTGGCATTGTCCTCGACAGGTGGAAACTGTAGGTTCTCCTCAGTGATGAAGGCTTGGAGATCTATCGCAGGCACTTCACGCAGACAATCGAGGCTGGAAGACGCCGAATCGCACCCAAAGTGGGCGACGACTTCGTTCCAACTCAGCGCTCCATCGCCGATGTTGTTCGATGCTTGTGACTGCAAGATGGCTCCGTGGTATGGAAGTGGCGACGGAGGGTTTGCCAACAATTGTTTCACGGAATAACCACCTGCTGATTCGCCAAAGATCGTGACACGAGAGGGATCACCGCCGAACTGCCATGCGTCAGAATCGCTCACGTAGGGCTCATTGCATGCAAAACTCACCGCACCAATGTTCTCCTGCACCCATTGCAAAGCAAATCGCTGGTCAAGGAAGCCCGAGTTCCTAATTCCCGCGGGTATTTCTGGGCTATTGGAGAAGCCGAACACTGTCACACAATCAGTTGACTCGACTGAACAAACAGAACTTCCTGTTTGACAGCCTACGATTGGTCCTGTAGTTTGCAGCTACTACCACCACATCCTCGTTCACAGCAAGGGAGCTGCCATTGTAACGAGCATCAGAAATCGAGCCAAGTATGAGATTGCCCTTCGATGGTCAGCTCTGTGAGCTGCGCTGAAAACTTAGTGACAGACTCACTGCGTACAACCAAAACAATACAGCCTTCAAGTTCTCTGGCGAAGCATTCCGAGGAGCAAATACATTGAGATACACGCAGTCTTCGCTCTCGTCGCCAACTTGAGTACCGGTACCAGGAGCTGCAAGCAAAGTCAGATCCACGAACCTATAGTACGAGATTTCTTTCATGGCACTCACCAAGTTGTTGCATGCAAGTATTTGGCAGAGTCTGTGCAAGCAGTGGCTCGGCCCATGGGTCTGAAGCGACCGGAGGGCTGAATCTTATCGGCGGACTTTGAGCAAATGGTATTCCCAAGTATGCATTCACGAGCCCTGTCACGGAGGGCCGGTTAAGCACGCCAGTGGCGGTACCAATGATAACGCCCTTCGAGATCGTTATTGTAGGCTGTGGATCTCTATAGCTCGTTGTCAGTGCAGCAGAA
>JAASLG010000645.1:0-16983 GCA_013365235.1 Cercospora sesami
CTAATCACTTCTATGTGCTCACTTTAACCACTCGTCCGAAGGGTGTGAAAGGAGAGACGGCAATGAGAGTACATCGAAGAAGAGGAGAGAGTAGTAGTGAGACTTCGTTTCTTCATTCCATTAATAGCCAGCTATCCTCTCCATCGATTCTCCTTCAGCTTCCGTGGAATTGAACGTCTTTGAGACTTTTCACGGCTACCTGCTGAATCAAGAAACGCCCTCCATTCCAAAAAGAAAGACAATTCCCGGTTTGTGCCTCTGAAGCAAATGGGGTATCGTAGGAGACACTGAACGTCCGTCTGCGCCTTCCTTGTGTAATATACTCCATTCCATGCTGTTTGCTTTTCCCTGTTAAGTTGAAACTCCTCGCTGTGCTCTGTTCGCTGAAAGATTTGTCAAGTCGTATGGAGTTTTGCGAATCTGTCAGAAGTCGTTGTCGAAAATCTGGTCCGCTTCATCATCGTAGTCGGAAAAGAACTCGTCTGAAGAATCGGCTTCGGATGGTCTCAGCTCTCCTGCCAAGGACGAGCCAGAACTGACATCGCTGATCTCCGCGTTCCCAGAAACAGAAGTCACCGTTGGCGATGCTTGGTCTGTTGAGTCTTGCTCCGCCTTCTTGACTCCGGACTCGACTTCTGATCCTGCATCGCTCCCCGTAACGCTGTCCGCGTCGTCACCGTGCTATTGCGACTGATCGATAAAGGGCGCAAAGGTCCGGCCGCCGAAGCGCTCCAGGTCGTCATCATCGTCCATGTTCACATCGTCATCTTGAGATCGTTCCAGAACTCTCTTCGTGCGAGGAGCAGAAGCTCCATTCGTGAATCCGTTGACTCCATTCGTTTCGTGGCCAGTGCCATTCTCGTGCACCTGCTGCTGCGCCCGCACAGTCCTCTGCGCGCACAGTATGTCCCAGTATCCTTGCAACAGCCTCTTCATAGAATCGTCAAAGTTGACGCAGAATCGCTGAGCCTGGCATAGCTGCATCGCCTTGATATAGTCCACGTCCTCGTGCATTTCCATCAGATACGCAGCCACGACGCCGGCGCTGCGCTCATTCCCACTCTCACAGAACACCAACACTCTGCCCAGCTGCTGCCCATTGCTCGATTGGTACATGCGAGAGAGGTGCTCGTTGATCATTTGACTCGTCCTCGCGAAACTCCGGATCAGATCCTGGTGACCCGTCAAATCTACGCTTTGAGCCTCAATGCCCAGCTTTTCGGCCATGCGGAAGGGCGTCTGCATGAGCCTCGACTCGAATCCCTGTTTCTGCCGCACGCCCAACAGCATAGTGACGCCCTGCTCGCGCAACCACTTTTCATCTTTGGCAGCCGTCATGGGCCCTAAGCACAGAAACGGTAGGATGATTTGAGCTTCGCGGCGCAGTTCGTATGTCCATTCGAGTGGGGCATTAGACTGGACGAGGTTGTCATAGTTGACGCTTTGAAGAAAATCATAGGTGCTCGATTTGATGGCTCGTAGGCTGATTTCAGGCACGGCGTCGGCGTTGAGAGTAGGTGGAGGCACGACGATGCGTGGCGGGGTCGGCACGCGGTAGGTGTAGATGTCGGTCTTGTGCGGATAGGCGAGCACGGCGGGCTCGTGGCTGGCCATGCTGGACGAGGATGTGTTTGTGTGTGCGTAGCCGGGTGCGAGGAGTGTCGGCAAGGTGCAGAAAAGCGGCGGCGGCGTTTCGATGCCGGCGTGGTCGTGGGAGTTTCGCAGGCCACCGATGAATATGCCGTTCGCTTGGTGCGGGTCGTGTCGGTGGAGGGAAGAGTTCAGATTTGAACGAGAAGCGAAGTTCTTGTCGCCATGCGAATTAAATAGCAGGCAGGCACGGGTTATTTGCACGCGCAGAGCGGAAGGTACGCAAGTGAGTGAGGAAGAAGTAGGAATCGAGGAAAGTGACGCTGGATGATCCCTGTCACGTTGCACATGCATGGATTCCCGCGGGGTCACTGAAGACACCCGTGCCGCGCTTTGCCTGATCCAGCCGCGTGCCTGATCATCGCCGACATGTGAACATGCGAGTGAACTTGACAGAACACACGCATGAGCTCTAGTTCGAAAGCTGCTTTTACCGCCAGCGTGAATATTCGCATCATATCGACTACATGTATGTCTCGTATGCACGCTACAAGTAAATTATTCGTCAGTTGTCTGGATTATTCACACACAGATAAATCACGGTGGACTTCACGAACGATAGCACATGGGGAACGGCGAACGAACATTGAGGCACGCGAATTGCGACGCCCAAAACCAAGCCAAGCTTGAGTGGTCTTGCGGACCATGTTTTTCGCCTGCCTTTGAGCAGGCGAGCTGCTGTACAAACCCATTATCATGCAGGACGCCGTCGATGCCCCAGCCCCTGTTCGAACGCCATACAGTGCGATTCTAGACAGAAGACTTGCCCTTCTTCGCCTTCTTCGACTCGCCATTCACGCTCGCCTTGACCTTGCCAGTAGCAGCATCTTTTTGCTTCTTCAGCGCTTCCTTTCTTGCTGCCTTCTCGGCTTTCTCCTGCTCCTTGGCCTCAAGCTCCTCTTTGCTTTCGCTCTTCCTCTTCTTTGGTAGAGCAGGCTCTTCTTCCACCTCAGCAACATCACTCTTGCGCTTCTTCTTCTCAACCTTGCGCATCTTTCCATCTGGACCAGGAATCTCCACGTACTCGTTGCCGTTCGCGTCAGTCAGCGCACTGCGCTTGCGCTTCTTGCCAGGGTTCTCCTTCGAAGGTGCCTCATCGAGTACGTCGTGCTCATCAGCCCACAGCTCATCTGTGAGCCAGATGGGTAGAGCCGCAGTCTCTGGTCCCTTGACATGCACAGCTCGCACGTTGCGCCATTGCTGTGGGACATACTTCTCCACCATCCCGGCGACCACAGCTTCCACATTCGCTTGCACTTGTTCAGCTGTCATGCTGGCCTTGCCAACCTTGATCGCAGTCGTGGTCGAAGGCGCGAGATGTACAAGCGCAGCGCCTAATGCCTTTGTGATCTCATGGGCCACATCCTCTGGTCTGACATCCTTCTTTTCCACTTTGCTGCCTCCCTCGGCCAGTTTCTTCCTCTTCTCGCCGTTCTCGAGAACATTCTGCCTCTTGCCCTCCAGCGTAATTGGAATCGGTCTCTTTGAACCGCCCTTGTAGAAAACCTTGCCCAGGGTATTCGGCAAATATGTGATGATGCGATCGTCGGCCAAGAAGATATCATATTCCGAGAAAAGCTGCCTCTTCGACTCGTAGCTCTTGTACTTCGTCTTCAGCTTCTCCATGCCAATAACACGCGCAATCCTCTTCCCCACGTCAAGCGGAAACGAAGACTCGGCAACGAGATCCTTGTACTTCCTCTGTGGATCTGCAGTAATCAGGCAAATCCTCAGTCCTTCCTCATCGACACTGCGCAACGGGTTCGGAAGAACGATTTTGCCTGGTTTGAGACGCTTCTTGTCGACGATGTGCTTTTTCGTTGTCAGAATCAGCCAAACTGGGCTGTCTTCCTCTACCTCCTCGCCATCGTCGGCGTCAGCGAGAAGATTTGCTTTCTCCCGCGAAGATGATTTGGTGGAGACATCGGCGTTGATCTTTTTGAGAAGGGCGGTGGTGGCTTTGAGGGTTTGCGATGGGTCAAGTTGATAAGGGGAGCTGCTCGTGGGGACTGCGACCTCGGTCTTCGTCTTCTTCGTGAGGACTTTGGAGGGCGCCATGCTTGTTGTAGATGTTGGACTTTTCGAATGTGCAGGAGAGGCGCAAATACAAAATTTCTGGAAATGAAGCTGGTCGCGCAAGTTTGGAGGCAGGTGTGGCGAGCTGCCGAAGCTTGGCGTGGGTCCGACTTGGGGTTGGTGCTACCTAAGGCAGTCACGAACCACAGCAGGTCCGCTCTACGTCTGCACTACTTGGTCATTCTTCGCTACCACTACTATGACTGGAGTCAGAACGGCTTCTGGTATATGCAACAGAATCTTTCGAGCGTCTTCACATCACTCGGGCATATGTTACAGCCTCTCGCCAAGAATTACAGCAAACTTTACTGTACTTGCAGCGCCGCATCTGTAGGGTACGAAAAGGGATTGATTGGAGACTGATATCAGACATGTAGTCGCCAGAAATGTGGACTATTCACCTCAGGAGATACCGCAGGGACGTTGGCTGGACTATGCTCTTATCGAATTGAATACCCCGCTAACTCTGGATCTCCTTATCCCGTCACACCGTGATACCCGATCCACTTCGTGGCGAAGCTATGGATATCACGCCATCTACAATATACGCATACTTTCTCTCGAGCCATCAAGGTAACATGAACGCCTCGCAATTGTCCCTCGAAAATCATCCGCTGCGCTTCTGATATTTTGGGATCCCCAGACAGCTTCGCCGCTCGTGTGCTGCACAATATGGCAGAACAATTCCAACCACAGAAGGATTCCAAAATCGTCATCATAGGAGCTGGAGTCTTCGGCCTCAGCACGACTCTCCATCTTCTCAAGCGAGGCTACACAAACATCCACATTTTCGATCGACAACCTTTCGACAAGAACCAATATGATGAAAGACAAGGCGCACATGGTGCGTCATGCGATCTTAACAAAATCGTTCGAGCATCATATGGCGGTGCGAAGCTGTACCAGGACCTTGCATTCAAGGCGATACCAGAATGGGAGAAATGGAATGAACAACTTGCTGCCACGCTGGAGAGTGAACTACCGTCAAGTCTGGACCCGAAGATCCCACTTTGGCATAATTGTGGGTTTTTGCGATTGACTTCTGGTGGTTTTGGTCAGAAGGAGAAGCAAACTCAGGAGAACTTTCCTTCTGCAATTAAGCATACGCAGTATCGTATCTCTGATGCAGAGAGGAGAGCTCAGGCGGCGGAAGAAGGCATCCCATTTTCGAAACTGGACCCTTTCGGTCGTATCGAACGAGGCCAACCACTTGATGGCATCCTCGACACGACGGCAGGATTCGTTCTAGCATCTCGTGCCTGCGCTTGGGCATTGCATCTTGTGCTACAATCAGGTAAGGTCACGACACACTTCGGGCCTTATAATGCCCTGCAGTCTTTCATGAAGACGGGCAGCCGTATCACGGGGATTGTGACCTCTGGCTTCGAGCGGCATAGTGCGGATTTCGTGGTCGTCGCCACCGGCGGCTGGACACCTTCTCTACTACCTGAAGTCGACCGCTTACTGGAGACGACATCTGGAAGTGTACTGAGCATACAATTGCCCGAAGACAGACCTGATCTCTGGGAGAAGTACTCTGAAGATAACTTTCCGGTTTGGTCCTGGAATATGGAGTCTTACGATCTTAGTGACAAGACAAGTATTGGTGGCTTGTACGGTTTACCTCGAACTCCAGAAGGTATCGTCAAGATCGCATTTCGAGGCGCCAAGTGGACATCTTATACACGACGGTCGAGCGTTGGTGAACAGTTGTCTTACCCAAAAATTGATGCTGATCGCATACCTGAAGAAGCAATGCGAGTGATTCGGGAATTTGCAAGAGAGAATCTACCGGATCTATTGGAGCTCGATTTGAGTAACATCCGACTTTGCTGGTACACTGATAGTGTTGATAACAGTTTCTTGATCGATCATGTACCGAATGTTGAAGGCTTGGTGGTGGCTTCTGGTGGGAGTGGACATGGTTTCAAATTCTTGCCTGTGTTGGGTGAGCATATTGTTGACGTTATTGAGAAGCGAAAGACGGAGTATACGGAGCTTTTCAAGTGGCGTAATGTGCCCAATGGGAAACGAAATGGGTTGGAAGAAGGCCCGGAAGGATGGAGGCCTTTGGAGAAGCAGAGGATGGTAGGGAACAAGGAGTGGCGGAATGGCCTAGGTGTGGACGGGAGGAGCAGACTGTGAGCCTGCAGCGAGGACCTGCCGAATGCAGCTCGGCTCTCGGGTGTGGCGGATTTCCAAACGTGGTCTCCGCATTTCCGGTCGCTGGACCTGCTTCCAACCTTCCACTTCCACAGACTGAAATCGACCGCAACATGTACGCCGTGTGGAATTCGGCTCCAGAAGATGGCGCTGACGGCTTGTCACCCTCGCTGACTAATGTCACACCGGCAGCGAAGAGACGTCGTATTTCGGAGAATGAAAACGGACGCCGGACTGCTAAGGCAACTCGGGCGTGCGATCTGTGCAAGGCAAAGAAGGCCAGATGCTCTGGCTCCAAGCCGTGTACGAAATGTGCAGCGCGAGGTCTAGAGTGTACGTACGAGAGCCAGTATCTCCGCGGCCGTCCTCCCACGCCGCCTTCGTCTACCATCGAGGTGAGCACGAGGATCCAAGAACAGCCAGAACAGGACAAGGCCACGAATGCATCACGCCGCTCTCCGGCCGGTGATGTAGATGAGCAGCATCCAGTCAGTCTGTCACGAAGCTCGCCAGAGCTAGAGGCCGCCGAGATCAACGGGCAGTACGTGGATCGTACCTCCGGACTTTCATTCCTGGAGCGTGCCCGATCACGACTGAAGGCACGTCAATCAAGTCGCAACGAAGGCTTTCAGCAACCCTTAACTGCAGCTGGAGACAAACCTCTCCTAGATTCAACGCTCGACGGTAGTCCTACAAGTCCAGTGGTCTTACCCAACATCCCAGATCGAGACCGCGCGACTGAACTGCTTGACCTTTACTTCGAAGTTTGCGTTGCCTCGTACAAGCCACTTCATAGACCAACAGTTGATGGCTGGTATTCAACGTTGACTCAGAATCTTGCCCAAGGAAAGCCAATGACAGAGTGTATCGGCAATGCTCGAGTAGCAGTGTTGTTTGGAGTCTTTGCAGTAGCCACGTACCACGCCCAGAAATCTAGCGGAATCTCCGACGATGTAGCATCGTTGTCAACCAGCGACTCGTTCTTTAGGTGCTCTACAGCACTGACCGAGACGGAAACAGGTACACCACATCTGGAATCCGCGCAGGCACGCCTTCTACAAGTCTTCTATCTGCTGGCAACCTGCCGTATGAACAGAGCTTGGTATATATTCGGGAACTTGATACAAATTCTCTCAGCCTTAGGGATGCACCGGCGAAGCCGCAGGCGTTTACAGCAATCGCGTTCAGCATCGGAGTTTATCTACGCTCAATGTCGGATACGCACCTTTTGGAGCACATACATCCTTGATCGATATATGGGCGTTGTGCTTGGACGACCTCGGCACTTCCACGACAAAGACATTGATCAGGACTATCCCGCTCGAATTGATGATCATGACCAGGATACTACCTTCCTACACTATGGAGAGTTGGACAGCGATAGCGAGTGTCATCTCGATGGATTCATTTGGAACATCAAACTTGCTCAGCTTGTGGACGAGATATCTGACAGCCTGTACGCTATCAAGCCATCACCTGAAATATCTAGAATTGAAACTGCTCGCGCCTTCGCAGCAAAATTGGAGATTTGGCACCACTCGCTGCCGGCACTACTGAAAGCGAAACCTACGAGTCTGGCACGAGGCTTTCGACGCCAATGCGTTGCAGTGAAGATGGCACATCAGCATGCGATATTGCACCTGTATCGGCCTTTCCTGCTGGGGCGTTCACGCACCGAAGATATGTCATCTGGCGACGCGATGCTTTCCTTTCGAAAAGAAAGCATAAGCCACTGCATGCAAGCTGCTCGAACAGTCATGCGCACAACAGACGACTTGGCTCGGGAAGGAAATATAATGCACGCCTACTGGTGGACTCACTACGTGGCGTTCTGTGCGTTGACAGTCATCTACGTATGTTTGCAGTGCGATCGGGACCTTGACAGAAATGAGCGGGATGCACTCCTAGTGCTCGCTGAACGCTGCCAAAACCACCTTGCTCAGGCGACAGCTACAAACTCTCCGTGTCGCAGGTACAGCATAATCCTTGAGGAGCTCCAGAGCCAGGTCCTCGTCCAGCGGTCCAGCGACACGCGAAGATCGTCCAGAGGCGATAACGCGGACGCATCTATTGCTCTTGCCGGAGCTATAGACAGTGGAGAGACAAATAACGATGTAAGGACATCGACATTGATGGCTGGTGATTCGGTCGATGATCTGCATCAGAGCGAGGACACGAACTTCATGTCTGATGGGCTTCATGACCCCTTCATGGACTGGCAGACATCTGACTGGCTGGAACTGGACGCCTCGGTGAGCCGCAACATGTTCTTACCGCAATAATATCTTAGCTGACTTCACGCACAGGCATACGGCGCCATCCCCGGTCTGAGTCCAGACTTTCAATGGCTGCATTCAACATAGAACGATCAAAGTGTATACTTGAACAGTGGACTCTTGTCTCCCAGGCGATCCAGCTCTTCTCTGGAGAATCGAGCATGAACTTCTGCTTCAGTCATGCCCGCGTTCTTCTTATTGCTTGACCAGAGCAGGAACTCGAGCAACAACGCAGCAATCACTCCAGCCGCAGCGAACCCCAATGAGGCACCAAAGCCGGTTGGGTATTTTGGCAATTCTTTCTCGATGAAGATAAAGCTACCAGTGATGCCTCCCATGTTGCCGACCCCGGTCATCCAGCCAATTCCCAGAGCTCGCTTGGTAGGACCTGCAAGATTGTTCATGTTCCAGGCTTGAACGCCTGGTCCGATAGGGTAGAGGCTATTCTCGTGGTCAGTTGCTATGATCGCAAACCTATAATGACCTGGTGGTCTTCCTGCTACTTACCCAAAGCAAGCAAGGCATAGCGCGAAATAACAAGCCGGAATATTGTCCTTGATATTATCGGCCATCGCAAAGAGGACGGCGTACGCAGTGACGACGCAGAGCTGCGGGCCCACGATTGTGGGCATACGCCACTTGAAGCGATCAGATATGACAGAGAAGCCATACGCTGCTATTGCACCAGCTGCATAGCAGGGCATGGTGAGAAGCTGAGCATTCGCCGAGGTGTATCCCATATTCTTAATGATCTGAGGCATTGTGAACTTCAAGCCGTAGTTCGGTGTGACGTTCGACCAGAACATGATGATCAGGAGGTAGATCTTCCAGTCACAAAGGACGGACCAGAGGACTTTCCAATTGATTCCCTTCTCTTTTTGGTGCCCCTGAGGCTTGACTCGGCCAGCTGCGATCTGCCGCAATTCCAGATACCGGATCTCGTCTGGAGTGAGCCACCGGTGGGAATGTTTCGGAGTGTCGACAAGGATCCAAAAGCATGCGACGCCTGCTGCGACTGAAGCAATGCCTTCCAGGATGAAGATCTAAGGCCCGTCAATGGAACGTTCGATCAAAGAAGTTTGCCCTCACTTACCCAGCGCCAGCCTTCGTACCCAGCAACGCCGTCCATCTTCGCGATCGCGAATGCTAGCAAGCCAGAAAAGGCACCTGCTATGGCACTTGCTGTAAAGAAGATGGCGATACGTGTCTGACTTTCGTGTGGCATGTACCATTTGCTGATGATGAGGATAGCACCGGGAAAGAAGCCAGCTCTAAAGTTCTCCGTGGTTAGCGGATCATCAGAGAATGGCCCTCACTTGTCCGTCACCTACTCAAACAACCCAAGCAATATTCTGACGCCACAGAGCTGCGCGAAGTTTTGAACAAAGCCATGGCATGTCATTACGACGCCCCATATTGTCACAATGCCGCCCATGAACAGCGAAGGTCTGTCGAAGAGATCGAGGATCGCGTTGCTAGGGAGTTCTGCCAATCTTGTCAGTACAATTGGTGTCTTGCGAATGGATACGTGAAAGGTATGCGCATACCTGCGAGCGTGTACGGGATGAAGAAGATCGCCAAAGCGATGTTATATTGCGTGCCCGACATTTTAAGGTCTGGAAGAAGTCCCTCGATCTTCGCATTGCCTTCGGTTTTCTGTCAGCATGTCGCCTGCAGAACACGAACGCCGGCTCATACCAATATTCGCTCGATCGATGAAGCTGATGAGATATAATATCAACAAGACGGGAACCAGCCTCCAGTCCACCTTTCGAAGCACAGCCTTCCTCTGTTCGTCGGAGAAGCCAGCGAGAAATGCAGCCTCCTCTGCTGTGAGGTCGCCATTATGATGTGTTACTTCAGCATGGGCTGCCTCCTTCTCCAAGTCTACTTCATCGTTATCCAAATGAGTGACCATTGCTTTCATTTTGGGACTGGTAGCGGTCATTGCAAGCGGCAATAACAAAGGATGAAAGAAGCCGGGAACGAAAGGGGCGATCGGTGACTACAAGGACCGCCGTTATGTACACCTGAGTCGTTTCTCAGTATGATGAGCAAAGTACGCCACTGAGTGCACGTTTGTCAGTTCTTTGACGACCGGTGCCGAATGCTTGGTGTCCACAGCTAGGAATCCGGCATGCCTCCGACACATGGCGATATGGGGTATGGGGTAGAAAGAGGGGAAGAAGATGGGGCCACGCCAGGATTTGTGAATCGGCGGCACTTCATGGCTGGAGAACGCCCACTAGCAACAGAGAACTTGAACCCGTTGTGGAGAGCCTAGGCCAGAGGGCGGCTGTGGTGGCTTGAGACGTTTCGGAAAATGCGGATTCTCTCAATTTGGGATCGGATTTCTGCAGCACATTTCCCGATTGAGAGATTTCCTGCCGGCGATGTGTTTGTGTCGACCATGCTTGGAATCAACTTCGGCCGTGATAATGAGGCGACGATGCCGAAAGGCGAGCAGTTTACGATGGAGTTATGGAATATAAACACGCAGGAATGTTCTTGTCACACCGACATCAACACATTCAACCACTCCAACGATTAAACACTCTTGCGAACAACTTCTCTACACAACTCACAACACTTCCATCACAGACCACAAGATGCCCGGGGACACCAATGGCTACACCAATGGCCACAGCAATGGCGCCAACGTCGGCTTCGACGTCAGCGGCCTGGTCCCAGCTCCCGTAACACCCTTCACCGAAGACGGACAAGTCGACTACGAAGCCATCCAACGTCTCGGCTCCTGGCTCGGCAGCATCGAAGGCGTCAAAGGCCTCGTCGTCCTCGGCCACGCCGGTGAAGGCACCTTCCTCACCCAACAAGAACAAGAAGATGTAATCCGAGCCTTCGTCAAATCCACCAACGACCACGTCCCCGTCATCGCAGGAATCACAGGCGAAGGCACCGAAGTCGCTGCTCTCGAAGCCAAGCGTGCAAAAGCCGCAGGCGCAAAAGCTGGACTTCTTTACCCATCGCACGGCTGGTTGCGTTTCGGATATCAGCCTGGTGCTCCTCAGGATCGATATAAGGTCGTTTACGAGACGAGCGGTCTGCCTCTTATTCTGTTCCAGTATCCAGACAATACGCACGCAACATACAACCTTCAAACTCTGCTGGATATTTCTGCGCAACCTGGTGTCTTCGCTATGAAGAATGGTGTGCGGAACATGCGTCGCTGGGATACCGAGATTCCGGTCATTCGCCAGCAACGACCGGATCTTCAGGTTTTGACTTGCCATGACGAGTATCTCTTGCACACTGCTTTCGATGTCGATGGTATGCTTGTTGGATATGGCAATATTGCGCCTGAGGCGTTGTTGGAGTTGATTGATGCTGGCAAAGCGAGAGATTATAAGCGGGCTCGAGCGGTTCATGATCAATTGCTTCCTGTGACGAAGGGCGTATATCACCGCGGCTCGCATATGGAGGGGACTGTGGCGTTGAAGCATGCGCTTGTAGCGAGGGGGATCTTGTCGCATGCTACGGTGAGGTCACCATTGTTGCCGCTTCCTGAAGGTGCGGCAGAGGAGATTCATGCTGCGGTAAAGTCGGCACAGTTGCAGAAGGTTGTTATGAAGGGCTTTTAGGATGAGCAAGATCTGTGTTCCAATTTTTGGAGCATGAAAGCATATTTCCTGGTCAATAGAAGCTCCAAATTTTAAATGTCATCTCTCTTATATGTCCAGTTTTGGGTGTATGGTTGGCCGAATGCCTAGTGCTGGGTCGACTCGCTTCCACGGGACTTGTCTGCGCCTCGGTCTTAGATCTGGAATGCACCGTTCAGAGGATTGCCCGCGACTGTGGGATGGGCACTTCATTCCGAGTCTTGCTGCTCCAAGTGCGCCAGCGAAGATCGGATCGACCGACACAAATGGCACATCCGCCTTGCCTTTCTGGTTGATCTCCAACTCATGCTGTACGACTTTGACGAGGTCTTTGTCCATGGCATGTTCACCATGCAGAATGACCGATCCGATTTCGATGTAGAATATACCACCAGTAAGGATTTCGCGAAGAGAGGTTCTGACCCGTGACCAGTATTCGCTCGGAGAGAAATGATCGCCTAGCGCTTTCTTGCCTAAACTATCGTATGCGTAGCCATCCGGGTTGATTGAGTAGTGATCGGAACATGCGAAATGGCAGATGTGCATTGTAAGCATATCTTCTGTGTAGCCTATGCCAAGGACGAAAGTATCATTGAACTTGTCCCCAAGATTCATGCCTTCGAGAGCGTAGATAAGGTCGTGGAGAGGAACTTCTTCGGCGTTATCTTCAGGATGCGCTGGCCTGCCCAACATAAGCTCAAAGCCGACAAAGTGGACTGCGTCAAGCAGGTCTTCGTTGTAGAGCGCGGGTAAGTTTGGTACTGCGATCGTGCCGTATTTCAGTGGGTCTGAGTCGCCGAGTGTTGCGTTGACGTCCCTCATGAGGCCATTGAGTACTCGCGCTAGAGCTGCGACATCATCGGATGCTGGTAGGCCAGCTCTCTTTCGGAAGTATCGCTTCCATTGTCGGCCCGCATCGTGCGCGGCTTTACGCAGTCCGTAGTACGGAGGACTGTTGGAGTTACTACTTAGCAAGCTTTCTGTGCATGAAGTCTGCATACGAACCTTGGATGCTGCCAAAAATTGCCCGAGCATTTAGCCATGAAATCTTTATATTGCTGATCGCCTTCGAAGCGACCAATGGCCACAATTGTACCATTGCGAGAAGTGATAGCCGAAGTCCTGTGCTCATGTGAGCTAAGACGGCAAATTGTGAGTTGCTGCTGCATGCCTACCCGTATCCTGCTGTTAAATGGAACCCAACTTGATAGGTCATGTTTTCTAGCCGCCGAGATTCATGGTATGGCTCAGGTAGTCTCCATGGGCAGCACAGTGGGCTTGTGATGGGGCAAGCAGCGAAGAGGTAGAGCACATACCACCAGAAGGCGAGCAACAGTAAGGAAGCAAGCAGAATCACGGGTATCGAAATGCAGCAGCAGCAAAAGCTGAACAACGATCGCTTCTTGACTGGAGGTGCTCTTGTGTGTCCCACCAGCTCTACTGCATTATCGGGTTCAAATGATGGTGCAATAAGTGGCTCGGTCTCTGAATGTCGAATCGCCTGTAATTCGGACATTCTGTCGTTCACAAACACATCACAAGGCGATGTATCGCGATCGCGAGCCTCACTGGATAGTCAATGAGCTTGATAACGTCCTCGGATGCCACGCAGGTAGGTGCCACTGCTGCTGTCATGGCTTCCAAGAATCCATTGAAGAGAGGATTGCTGCCTGAAGTCAGCTGCAGGAGGGTTGCGGCACAGCTGGCGCTATACTGGCGGACTTGGCGTATTTGTGAAGTCTTGTGACATTGAGGCATCAGCCGCATGTGAGCTACACTACCTTTGTATTGAAGGCGAGGGAGGAGTGAGTACATGGCGCTGCGGCTAGCTGAAAGCATGCGACTTGTCTGAGTGTATGGGCGGCTTCATAATCTGGCAATACTCCCACTCGAGCAAGCGGAAAGCCCTACGAGCCTCCATCTCGCTTTGTGAAGAGTTGTAGACGGTAATTGGTCTTCCGAACAGCACACCGGAAGAGCGACAGGTCGCGAAGACGTCCATACAGCTGTTGTTCAGCTGGCAGAGCTGAAGTGAGTTGGTGGAGTTGCACTCTTCACATGATTGGCTGCACGGACCCACGTGTCTAGGCAGCGGCCGCCTGTTCCTGGCGCCGCCCGCTTTGGGATTCTCTCACCAATACCCAGCTTCTGTCTGGCTCGGTTGCGAGACCAGTGGGCTATGCTTGCTGACCGCATTTGTCCATTTCGCGCTGCATCCAGCGCATGACCGAATCCACCCTGCAGCATGGCGGAACAGGAAGGCCGCGCAGCAGTCCGCCCAACGACAGTGCATCGGAAAGTGCTGATCGGCTGGGCGCGAAGGATGCCTCCACGCGCTCGCCTACTCCCATCTCTCAGCCTCAAAGGCTACATATGGCGCGCATCCTGACGCCCTCCCTGTGAGATGGAAATATCTCACAGCCTCATCCTGTGCGACACACAAGAGAGTCACACATTCCCGCACCATGGTGTCTATGTCTTGACGTACAAACCCGTATTGAAAAGGCGTCCCAGTCTCAGCAACACTACCTCAAGCTTCTGTTCTTTAATCGTTGCAGTTCTACACACAAGCAAATTGTGAAAGCTGATACATTACACAAGTCTCGGCAGATATCTGGATGAGCCTACGCCGGGAAACTCTACGCGTGGTAGGCACATCGACGCCTGCTTTCATCTTGGCCAAAGGTTAGACGCTTTGATCAAACGGCCCAATTGCATATACAGCACAAGTCGCAATGGAGCATCGACACTCTGTCGCCGATCAGGCAGCAAGGCATCAACCCAGGATGCCCAAGAAATTGATCATCTGTTGTGATGGAACCTGGATGGACAGAGACAACGGCTACAAGAATGGCAAACTCCAGAACCCTTCCAACGTGACACGCATAGCACGAGCGATGATGTCCGAAGATGATGCCAAGCACCCTCAAATTGTCTACTATCAATCTGGTATTGGAACTGGTATTGGCCTATACGACCAGATGGTTGGAGGCGGCACTGGCTTGGGTCTGAGCGAAGCATTGCGCGAAGCCTACGGGTTCCTAGGCACGAACTACTCTGAAGACGACCATCTCAGCGGGCCGGATTCCATATTTCTGATTGGCTTTTCTCGCGGTGCTTTCACCGCTCGCAGTCTAGGCGGGTTCATCACCGCAGTCGGAATCCTCACGAGGAAAGCCATGCCGTTCTTCTACGAATGCTTCCTGGATTGGGAGAATGTTGGCCGAGAAGGCTATGAGCCACGATTCTTTGACGCTTACTGCGCTGCACATCCTGAGGATGAACTGGACCCGAGACTGAACCAACCTGATCCAGCAATAGCAAGGTCAAAGAAGCCTCGCGCCATTGATGAGTACATGGAACAGTACAAAAAGCACCTTCTTGCGCTTGGCCTGACACAAGACGCTAAGATCAAATGCATTGGAGTGTGGGACACAGTGGGAGCACTTGGCATTCCAGTGAACCCTCTGATCCAGCGCACCCTGGGGATGCCTGCTTTCATCAAGGAATATCGGTGGTACGACACAAGGCTGAACGACTCTGTGGAGAATGCCTTCCATGCGCTGGCTCTAGACGAACATCGATTCCCATTTTCACCTGCAATGTGGGAGCTTGATGAAGGAGGCCAAACGCGAATGAAGCAAGTATGGTTCCCGGGCGCACACTCGAATGTTGGAGGCTCATACGACGACTATGGAATCGCAAATATCACTTTGGCTTGGATGATGGACCAGTTGAGCGGCAACACACGCGATCCGAGCAAGAAGTTTGACCCACTGGATTGGATCAAATTCGATGACGAGTTCATCGACTCATGTTTTCGCCAGACGAGCAATTACTACGCCACTGCGAGATCTGGTGACGACTACAGAGGCTGGGCAATGGGGAAAGTATACGACAGCAACACTTTCCCTCAAAGCCTCACTGGCGCCAAAGTCCGCACTCCCGGCCGATACGAGAAGACGAACTATGATACCGGCAAGGAAACCGGCCAGCCTCTCCAGCATACTAATGAGTACATCCATTCCTCTGTACGAGCACGAATAGATCTCGCAGGCCGTGGCGTCGAAGCTCAAGTGTGGTATCAACGTATCATATCTGTCGTCTGGCGCCTCGTCACATTTTCCAAAGCGGCGAAGCTCTACAATCCTCAACGTGCACGTGGATGGATCGCATCAGGAGGCCCGCTGATAGGTTGGAATCTGATTGATGGTCATGCTTCACACGCCGAGCCTAACATGTCGATTGACATGTCACTTGGTGGAATAAAAGAAGTGCATTGGGAGTACAAGGGAAAAGGCGATAGCAGCGCGCAAAAGATGAAAGAGGATGTTTTTGCTGAGAGAGGATATGAAGAGAGATTATTGTTGCATGATCAGGAGGTGGCGAACAAGATCATTTATTCGAATAATAAGTGGCAATGGTTCAAGAAGCCGAAGCCAGCGTGGCATTTGTCGAAGACATTTTGAGGGAGCACGTATCAATGTCGTGAAAGAATTGATGAAGCGATTTTGTTTGGGGGTATGAGTTGTTTAGCGAAGCATAATTCTTTTAGTACAGCGTGTCTAGCGACTTGCATAAGAACTCAGCGAGAGTATCTTCCTGTCACATCCACCACGTGGGACTCATCTCAGTCTTTGTTCATTCCTAATCGTACACCCAGATTTTTCATCCACATCCAGAGACATTAACGCGAAAGCAGATCTGCCGCCCCATCCAACCCTCTACTCCAATACGCCATCCATTAATCCACCTCAACCCACCCTTATACCGAGCTTTTCCTCCCCTCATACCCACCTCCACTCCCATCCCCACCCTCCCTCAACAACATCGTCAACTTCATAACTTTCCACGAATACTGATGTAAATCCACCCTCAACCCCACAACCGCACTCCTCGTCCAAGCCTCATCCCCACCACCATCATCATTATCTTCCACCGTGACAGTACTCCTCGCCATTTCCAAATACCCCACTAACCATTTCGCCATGGCTACGAGATTCTCTAGTAAGGAATCAATCCCTTTTCTATAGGATTTGCAGGTTGTGGGGCCGTAGGCTTCCATGTAGCGGAGGAGGTTATCGAGGGTGGAGATTCCGTTGCGGAAGCGTTGGCGGGTGGTGTCGAAGAGGGTTGTGCCTGGGTGTTTGAAGGGGGTGGTGGCGAGGACTGGTGAGGCAATTGCGGGATTGTCGTTGGGG
>JAASLG010000646.1:0-18086 GCA_013365235.1 Cercospora sesami
TCTCTGTCAGTCGCTATATAGACACGGAGAACGTGCCTCAAGGTCACAAAGCACACTCCAGTTCAGTTCACATCCAGTACACGTTCGTTCAACGATACTCAGACAGTCTTTACATCAAAACTCACAATGAAGTTCAACTCGGTCCTGCTCGCCGTCGCTGCTGCGCTTAGCGTTGCACAAGGCGCTCAGATGAACGCAGAGGCCAATGAAGTCGTCGCTCGCGCCGCAGAGGCAGAGCCCCAAGGGCACGGTCCAGGCGGCAATTTCCAAGGTGGTGGCAGTGGTGGCGGCAGCTCAGGTGGCAGTTCGGGCGGCAGCAGCGGCAACAGTAACAACAACAACAGTAAGTCGCAAACGCCGGTCTCGCACAGGTGGAGCTAACGCGCAACAGAAGAGTGCGACGACGACGACGATGACGATGGACACTGCAACTCCGCAACAGGACTCTCGCTCCCAGTGTTCGGTAGTGTGGCTGGACTTGCGGTGGCTATGGCTGCCTTGCTGTAAAGCAGTGTTGCTGGGGAATTTTCGGGAGTTGATAGCAAGTGAGGTCTGGATAATCATGGCGAGTGCTTTGTCGACTTTGATGGAGTTGCCGGTTTCGGTGATGGAGCCGCGGATGTAAGTCTACCATAGTATCTCCATAACAAGAGTAGCCGTCGTCGACTGTCGGAACAATGAATCTTCGCGTGTCTCACTCAAACTCTCCAGGCACCAGTTTAAGACGATTTTCACTTGGTCGGCGTGCCACAAATAAGTACCGTGTTGAGCATAGTGCATCGAGTGGAGTCCTTCAATGGCCATTAGTGTGCTTCGAGAAATATACACCCATGAGCTATTTGTGCAGTAGTGGCATCACTCCCACACCATGGAGATTGTGGTGCCAGCCAAGGCGATGCTCCCCGCAGCTTCTCCAGAGTCTGCTTGTGTCCGCTTGGGGCTTGCTCGGCGGCGTTATGCTTACTTGAGTGACGTACGCTTACTGCGGAGAGCTGTCAAGACGTGACATTGTGTTGCAAACCAGGTTTTCCATGGTTTCTGGCAGAACTCACGGAATGCCGCGCCTTCTCTTCGTGGCCTGACCAACAAATACATGCAGCCTGCATGGGTAGCAAGCGGCCATGCGTGCGACGAGAGCCCATTGGGAATTCCTGGGGAGATCATCCGGATGTTCCGCTGAGGCTCGGTGATGCTGGGCGGAGCGGTGGAGTAGTAATATGTGGCTTTGCAGTTGATGCCAAGGGCTGGGCGCAGAACTTTTCAGTGGACATGTCCGGGGGTTTGTTCGGTGTTTTCGAATGAGGAAGCAACGTCTGTGGATGCCTTATGTATCCCGGTTAACAATGAAACATAGTGCATAGGCACTCGTCACCTCATTTGCTGATCATGCCGATTCTTTGCGGACATTGTCAGCTCTGCCCGCAAAACATGCCCGCTTCTCTGCGCCTATGCTTGAGACCAGCATTGACCAGGTAGTAGGTCGTGGCTCTCTTGTCATGATGGCTGAGCAGGCTTGTGTATCCTGCCAGCCGCCATGGCCGCGTACAGCTCAGACCTTGCGGATGAACAGGAGCAGCGTAGCGTAGTCTGAGAAGCCGTATTCTGGGACTTCCGGACACTCGTGCCATGTATATAATATCCGCGCCGTGCTCATCCAAGCTCCCTCTGCAAGTTGTCAGAACCCGGCTAAATCAGGATTATCTTCTCCAGTAAAGCATCTCATCGCCATCCGACGTGGTTTTTCCAATATGCGCAACACAAACTGGACCTTCGCTTTGTTGGCTGCGGCCATCTGTGCTGTCAAAGGACAGGACCTGGACCAGAACGATATTCCACAGGAGTGCCGGTCCACCTGTCAGCCAGTAGTGGATACTGAGAACGTGCGTGTGGCCTGCTTGTAGTGGTATTGAACCTTGCTAACAACCCGAGCAGCGATGCGACCAGCAATTCGACGACGATGACAACAACAACAATCTCCAGCCAGGAATTCCAGCCAACCAGCAGTACCGAGACTGCGTGTGCCAGGACCAGAACGCCGCACAAGCACTTGCTTCTTGCGTCGAGTGCGTGGCACGTTTCCCGAACTACTATTTGGATCTGGACGACAACAACAACCCTGATACCCCAGATGGTCCAGATGGCGATGATGTTAATGATCCCGATGGTGATGATGGCCAAGGCCAAGGCAACAACAACAACAATAACAACAACAACAACAGCAACCAGACTGTGGTCGATAATGGTATGTCTTGAGGCCGTGATCCGAGGAGCACAATCGAAGCCGAGCACTAACCATCTTCACAGACGTCGCTGAGTGGGCGCGTATTTGCGGCCTGCAAGTTCCTGGAGCCAACAACACAAGCCCAAACCCAACTGCTGGTCCTACTGCCGCTGCTCCAAGAGTCACCGCCACTGGTAGCACAACCGTGGTGCAGACCGTCGATTGTGACGATTTGAATGACCCCGACGGACCAGACGGCGACCGCGACGACAACCCCGATGTCAACGAGCCTCAGTGCACCCGAACCACAGTGCTTCCAGTTTTCGGAACCATCACCGGCGGAAACCAAACCCCAGGACCTGCTCCTACAGGCGTCTCGACTTCATTCACCACGTCTGTTGGCACAGGTGCAAACGGCCAGACGAGCACTTTCACTACTGGTGTTGCAGTTGCGACTGGCGCCGCCGCTCTCCCAGCTGAGGCTGTGTCGTTCTTCGGAGCTGGAGCCGCCGCTCTTGTCGCAGCTTTCGCTTTGTAGAAGCAGAAAGTTCTTGAGGGAAGTCGTTCTTGGTGTTGCGTCGGGCGGTTGAAGGGCATTTGCCACAGCAGGCTCGAGGCCACAGTGCTTGTATCGGAAGTGGATCGTAGTAATAGCGATAGCTGATGCATTATGAGCCAACGAATAACGGACGTTTAATACTCGCTGAGCAATTCTGGTTCTGATTCATGGTTTCTTCAAGCGCACAGCGCGTTCGATACGGCCAGGTAGCCATGTACAGTATGCTATGTCGGGATAGCAGCTGCAGATGAGCCTGTGATACCGTGAAGGCCGCGACCGTGGCTTCCGACTCGAGTCCTGCGGAGCTGTGTTGTTAGTGATGTGTAATTAGTGATATACGATTAGTCGAGACACAACTGAAGCTGGCAGTGTATCTTGGGCTCTTTCGAGCGAAGAGTCCACGTAAAGCTCCGGAAGAGCCTTCATGTGCAGGTGGAATCTGGTGAGCAGAGCAAGGAGCGCAAGCATTTGTTTGCATTCTGCTGCAGCTTGGGATGTGAAAATTGATAGTGAGCTGACAAGTCGCGTGTTCAATCTGTTCACCAGATGACTTGACACGTCGCCCACGAGTTTTCCGCACCACGCGGCATACGAACTTTCGAGACGCAGCGATCCTGCCATGAGCATGTGCCCAAGCGCGTCGTGCCATCTTGCATCGCGGTTGCGGCCAAGCGTGTCGTTGGGTTTGACGAGGAAGCGACAGCCATGGCAAACGGCAAAGAGCCACGCCTTGAGACACGTGGGGCGTAATAACAGCCCGAAGCAGTTTGTAAGCGTGAACACCAGTGCGCACGGCAAAAGCGCGTATCGTAGAGATGAATGAAGAATAGCGCGGCCCAAAGAGTTGTATCGTGAGAATTATTGCCTTTCTTCGCCTGTTAAACGAATCAGACGCCGCTCCCCACAAATTCCCGGCTCGCCCTCGGCCAACGCGGGCTGTTTAGTGACCTCGGTCAACTTAACCACTGCGCTCTCAGCCAGCCTAGGCGCAGAGCATCCTCGCATTAGCATTGAAAGAGTGTAAGGGACCTCTCAGATCGTCGCTGATTCTTTCGTTTTCCTCCTTCATCAGAGTATCTTGGATCTCACCTATTTACAGCCTGATCCTCTCCAGCATTCCTCATCTGGAGCTCCGTCTCTTTCACATCCAGAAACTATAGAGCACATTCATCATGTCTGTCCCATACAAGATTGAGGCCAGCGAGGAGCTGCTCGTCGCTGGCGGCGGTGGCGGCAGCCGCGCAAGTGACCGAATTCCATTCATGGCACGTCCATTCGTGTCAGAGCGGGCTAAGAAGACACTGGATCTGGTACGCTCGTACAGCACTTCCATGGTGGCGAGTCAAGGCATGCTAACGCTCTCACTAGGTCGAGAAGTTCGTCGAAGAAGAATGTATCCCCGCAGACACCGTATACGCACAGCAGGTCGGCCAAGGTGTGCAAGAACGATTCAGCTCGCATCCACAGGTGATCGAGGACTTGAAGAAGCGAGCAAAGTCATTGGGATTGTGGAACATGTTCTTGCCAAAGAACCACTTTAAAGAGGGAGCTGGCTTCAGCAACTTGGAATATGGCCTCATGGCAGAATACTTGGGCAGGAGTGCCACTGCCTCTGAGGCTTGCAACTGCTCGGCTCCAGACACTGGCAACATGGAAGTGTTCGCCAAGTACGGCACACAGGCACAGAAGGACCGATGGCTCAAGCCATTGCTCGACGGCAAGATTCGCAGCGGTTTCTTGATGACTGAGCCAGATGTTGCCTCGTCCGACGCTACGAACATTGAGCTCAACATGCGAAAGGAGGGCAACGAGTATGTGCTCAATGGCCAGAAGTGGTGGTCCTCCGGAGCCGGTGACAAGCGATGCGAGGTCTTCATTGTCATGGGCAAGTCAGATCCAAACAACCCAAGCCCGTACAAGCAGCAGTCCGTCATCATCGTGCCATTCGATACCCCCGGCATCACCATCCACCGCATGCTGGGTGTCTTTGGCTACGATGACGCACCACACGGACACGGCCACATCTCCTTTGAAAACGTGCGAGTGCCAGCCGAGAACATGGTGCTGGGTCCTGGCCGCGGTTTCGAGGTCATTCAAGGACGTCTTGGTCCAGGCCGTATCCACCACGCCATGCGAAGCATCGGTGCTGCCGAGAAAGCTCTGGAGTACATGATCGCCCGCATGAACGACCCGCGCAAGACACCATTCGGCAAGCAACTTGCAGAGCACGGTGTCATGCTCTCGCGTGTCGCCGATGCTCGCGTGAAGATCGACTCCGCTAGGCTTCTGGTCTGTGAGGCTGCCATCAAGATTGACAGCAAGGATGCCAAATTTGCCCTCAAGGAGATCGCCGAGGCAAAGATCCTCGTTCCAAGAATCCTCCTCGAGATCATCGATGACGCTATTCAAGCCTACGGAGGTGCTGGTGTTTCCCAAGAAACTCCTCTCGCGAACATGTATGCTTCAGGTCGAACAATGAGAATCGTCGATGGTCCAGATGAGGTGCACATGCTGCAAATGGGCAGGAACGAGAACAAGAGGGGTAAGGCCTGCCTTGAGAAGATTGAGTGGCAGAAGAAGAAGGCGGCGGAGATGTGCAAGGCTTACGGTATGGAGAAGAGAGATATCCTCCAGTTGGATCGCCAAGTGGCCAAGCAGTCAAAGTTGTAGATCTTCCCAATGATTTGATAAATTGTATAAGCGAACGTTCGACAGCAGTTCTCTAAAGATTAGGCCAAAGTTCTCAATCGCGTGAAGTGGTGATTACCAGAAGGTTGTGAGAGCCTGGCGCTTTCCATGTCGAGTCAAATCAAGTTCTTGCCTGAGGCGCGAAGCACCTGCCTCGCGACTCGCGACCGCGACAGCCTTCCAACATCTCTTCCTGCACGACATTCTGCCCAATAATGCACTCCTCCCCACAGACCTCGTATCACAAACAACGCAGCATGACCGCATCCTTATCAACCGCATCGCTATCAAACATGGGCACCTCCATGTCGTATCGTGCCTCCATGAAAGAAGAGAGGGATCAAGAAACCCGATTTGGGCAAAGCTATCCATAGCTTACCTTGCAACCCTCCCACCGCAGAGCAAAAGCCGGAGTATGCTGACCCTTTGCGTGCAGGCGGGTGGCATGACCCCGCTAGAAACACTACGCGATACGCGCTCACGCGTCCCTTGACTATGGTAGGTATGTCCCATTGAAAGGGCAAAGCGTGAGTGGGATACGTTGCTACTGTCTTCATTCAGCCATTCGTCGCGTGTTGAGTCGGGATTTCTGAGGTTGGGTATATTTCCTAAGTTTCCTCTGGACGGAGCACTTCAAGAATCTTTCTTCTCATTTGTGCTTCCGCTGCTGAAGCTTTGTATTACATTCCTTCGCGGAAGACAATCAGATGTTCGGACCACTCTACGATTATCCCCTCCGAGCACTGGCGGATATCTCTGCCACGGGGGGCAGTGCGAAGAAGATGCCATCAACGACAGATCAACGAGTCGTGATCATCGGTGCGGGGATAGTTGGTGCCAATGCGGCAGATGAGCTGGTCTCAGCAGGATGGAAGAATATCACAGTCGTGGAACAAGGACCACTGGGAATGCCTGGTGGATCTACATCACATGCTCCTGGACTGGTCTTTCAGACAAACTCGTCAAAAACGATGACGAAACTTGCGAAGTACACAAGAGATAAGCTGTCGTCCATTGAAAAGGATGGGCAAAGCTGTTTCAACCCAGTGGGTGGGCTGGAGGTGGCTACGATTCCAGAGAGGATGGAGGAGCTCAAGCGTAAGCATGGGCTTGCTGCGTCTTGGGGAATCGAAGCACGGCTCATCAGTCCTGAGGAGTGTCTCGAAAGATACCCACTGCTGGATAAAGGGAAGGTCCTCGGCGGCTTGTACATTCCCAGCGATGGCCTCGCTCTGGCAGCACGAGCCGTGCAACTCTTGATTGAACGCACACGGGCAGCAGGAGTCCGATACCTCGAACTTACTCCAGTTACCGGCATCGAGCGCAAGAACAACCGCGTCACCGGCGTCCAAACCACGAATGGAACCATCCCCGCCGATATCATCGTGTCCTGCGCAGGGTTTTGGGGAGTGGAAATTGGTGCCATGGTCGGACTTCCTGTTCCTCTCTTGCCACTCGCACACCAATATGCCAAGACGACGCCACTGCCTTCGCTGAAGAAGCGCAATAATCCACCAAACTGGGCAACATTACCTATCCTTCGTCACCAGGATCATGATCTCTACTACCGCGAGCATGGCGACCAATACGGTATTGGATACTACGGACACAAGCCCATGCCTGTGGTGGCCGCGTCTTTGGGTGTGACACCCAAGCAAGTTGATGAGAAGAACATGCCATCGCGCCTTCAATTTACACCCGAAGACTTTGCACCAGCTTGGAAAGAATCACAAGAGCTGCTGCCGGCAATGCGAGAAGGACAAATCGCAGATGGCTTCAACGGAATTTTCTCATTCACACCTGATGGAGGCCCAATCTTTGGTCAACATCCTACACTGGACGGCTTCTGGGTAGCAGAGGCAGTCTGGGTTACACATTCTGCTGGCGTGGCTCGTGCCCTTGCACAAACACTTACGACCGGAAAATCGGAGATCGACATGGCCGAGTGCGAGATTTCTCGTTTTGAAGATGTTCAAACAGCGCCTGATTACGTCCTTGAGACCTCCTCACAAAACTTCGTCGAGGTCTACGATATCATCCATCCTTTCGACCCCAAAGAATCGCCCCGAAACCTGCGTGTCACACCATTCTTCCAGCGGCAGAAAGAGCTTGGCGCATACTTTTTGGAGCAAAGAGGTTGGGAGAGACCACACTGGTACGAGGCTAACGCCGCACTCGTGGACCAACTGCCGTCAGAATGGCGACCAGTCGATCGCGATGCCTGGTCGAACAAGCATTACTCCCCCATCGCAGCTGCAGAGGCGTGGAAGACACGAACTGCTGTCGCAATGTTCGACATGACACCATTGCATCGTCTCGAAGTCTCTGGACCGGGAGCTGTCGAGTTACTTCAACGACTCAGCACAGGCGATATGTCCAAGCAGCCAGGCTCGGTCACATATGCGATGTTGCTGGATGATCAAGGCACAATTCGAAGCGACATTATTGCTTCGCGCCTCGAGGAGAATCTTTTCCAAGTTGGTGTGACGAGCCACACGCATCTGGACTATTTGAGCCGTGAGGCAAGGAAGCAGAGCGAGCTTTCTTCGAATCTCAGCAGATGGGTCCAGGTCCGTGACGTGACTGGCGGGACATGTTGCATCGGTCTGTGGGGTCCACGCGCTCGCGATTTGATCACCACTGTGAGCAAGGACGATTTCAGCGAAAGTGGATTCAAATATCACCAAGTGAGGAAAGTGCACATCAATGGTATTCCTGTCCGCGCCATTCGGCTCACTCATGTCGGAGAGTTAGGCTGGGAACTTGTGACGAGCGCAGAGAACGGTCAGAGACTGTGGGATACTTTGTACAAGGCCGGACAGCCGCACGGCGTGGTCGCTGCAGGCCGCATTGCACTCAATGCTCTGCGTATGGAAGTCGGATACCGCGACTGGGGCTCAGATATGACCACAGAGCATGATCCTTACGAGGCTGGTCTGGCTGCTACGATCAACACCAGAAAGACCGGCTACGTTGGCTATGCAGCATTACAGCAAAAGTCACGGCCTTCACGAAGACTGCGATCCCTCGTGATCAACGACGGAAAATCCGTGGTTCTAGGCAAAGAGCCCGTCTTCATCGGAGGACAAGCAAAGGGCTATATCAGCAGCGCAGCTTTTGGCTACAGTATTGGCAAGCCTATTGCGTATGCTTGGCTGCCGAGCACGATGAGTGAGGGCGATGTTGTTGAGATTGAGTATTTCAGCAAGAGGATTGGAGCTACTGTTACGGCTGATCCGTTGCTGAAGTTGGCGAATAAGGCGAGGAGGACAAGTACGGGTGCTGGAAGGCAGGATGTGTGGGGAGGAGCCCAGATTTCTGCAAGGGCGAAGTTGTGATGAGAGATGAGACATATGAGGCTTTAGCATGTATAGGCATGGCTTGATGATTACGAGGCATTGGTGGCGTTTTGTGACTTGGGTTGAACTTTGAGGTTGAATACAAAGCGTAATGAAACACTTCATGATGGACTGATGTCTACTCCATTGCTTTTCCCGCTCGAGGAATGTCGTGTCATGTAGAAGATGTCGTGTAGGTGGCACGAATGACGAATGGTGACAATCTCCATGTCATACAGATAGCTCGGCCGTATCCAGTGCCATATCCTACAACTCATGCATACGGTGTCAGCCACACTATCATACACACGGTCAACATCATTGTGGTGTGAAGCAGAACGCTAGAGTTAGTCACATATTGCCTAATCATCGAGATGGTGCCTTGGTGATCACTCTTCACGGACTGATCACACGATGCTTCGTAGGAGTTTGGTGACTCGGGGCCGACCATTGCCGCCTTCAAGCCAGATCATCGACGGAAGTCCCATTGGAACAAGTGTCAGGCGTGTCGCGAAGGAGACCCGACGTCGTACCGCGTATGTTGGCAAACGGCGTAACGATGGACTGCGCATCACAACGGGGTCCAGACTCATCATGAATGCGCAATCGCTGGTCAGTGGTGCAGGTGTTTCGGCTGGTCCTCCTTCCAGATGTGGTGTTGCTATCCCACCCACGTACTTGCCGCGCCAAGGAACGACGATCGGCGGCACGCGGGAGGGCCCTTCCCCAGGCTGATGTTCGTCTATCTTCACGGCGGCGCGCTGGATGTTGACTCCCAAACAGGATGCCACGATCCGACATCATCAACACCCATACGCGTTCTCGACCCGCCCAAGCCTGCTGCCATCTTCCTCGCATTCCACGTGTCGCGCCGAAATTGCACGGCTCATGAAGTCAGCATGACCACGCGCCCGCCGTTGTCAGCGCCTCTTGACCCGACCGAGTGCGAGTTACCAACCGCCGCCAGCGAATGCCACCTGCACTCGTCCTGCTGAGCAAGATTGTCGTCGTGTTGCTGCCCCGCCTGGGTGATCACGATGTCGCGTAGGCGCGCTCGAGATGGTGGGCTCGGTGCAACAATAGCTGCAACAAGTCCCGTAGACCGCGCCAATTTGCCGTCACGGCGGCAGCGCAATCCAGGCGCCTCGTGTTGGGCAGCGCTTCTGATTGCATGCGACGTGGGAAAAGATAGCACGGGCGTTGAGAGATAGCAGCAGCAAGAGAACACCAGCATCGTGTCCGTCCTGCGATCAAGTGCGATTTCTGGCGACTGCTATCGGCAGCAGCGATAAAGCCACGAGATATCCAACAAGCAGGCGTGTCGTGCGTGTCGAGATACCAGCCCTGATGTAATTGGCCCGGGAATCGAATGGGAGGGCAGCCATATCGGGTAGCTAGGTTCGCCTGCTGGTCTCAGCATTGCCTAACTCAAAATGGATGCCTTGATCCTATGCCAAAGGACACGCTCACCCCATGGGGTTTGGCATCTCTTCGTGAGACCATGCTGTCCAGCATACAGAATCACCATATATGCCAGCGTAAGTGTGTGAGCATTGAGGCGGTCTCTTCATATCACACCACAAACCATTCCATCTCATCACCAAACATCTCCCTTCCCCGCTTCCATACCATTGATATATCCTTCACCATGCCAAGGACAGACTCAGTAGCCTCTGGCTTCTTGGGCTATTTCGGCTTCGGTGCCAAACCAACAGAACCTGAGGTCAAGAATGCCACGCGTGCGCTGCCTGCCAGCTGGTATCAATCAAAAGAGATGTATGAGCTCGAGCGACGAGCAATTTTCTCCCGCAAATGGCAACTCCTCACACATAAGAACCGCTTCGTCGAGGCCGGCGACTTTCTTCGCTTTCCCATCGCCGGTTTCAACATTGTCCTCGTCAAGGACCGCCAGGGCAACATTAACGGCTTCCACAACGTTTGCAGACATCGCGCCTTCCCTGTCGTAACAAAAGACTCAGGCACCGCGAGGATCTTTTCCTGCAAATACCACGGCTGGTCGTACGGTCTGAACGGCAAGTTGGCAAAAGCACCTGGCTATCAAGACCTCGATGGCTTCAAGAAGGAGAACAACGGTCTGCTTCCTATCCACGTCAAGATTGATAAGACTGGTTTCGTGTGGATCAATTTGGACGCAAAGGAGGAGCCAGAGATTGCGTGGGAAGACGACTTCGGGGGCGTCGATGAGCAAAAGCGATACGAGCAATTCAACTTTGAGGACTATGTTTTCGACCACTTCTGGGAGATGGAGGGCGATTACAACTGGAAGATCTTGGCCGATAACTACAATGAGTGCTACCACTGCCCAACAACGCATCCTGACATCGGTGCGCTCGCAAACTTGGACTCTTACGCCGTCAACACAACAAAAGGACAGATTCTCCACGATGCTGCCACGACTGACGAGCAACGAAAGGCCGGTCTCGTTGTCGCAGCCAGCTACTATTTCCCCAACGTTTCCACCAACATCTCGTAAGTTCCGCACCGTCGCATTGATAATCATGCAATACTAACAGCCACTCCAGCCCCCACTTCTTCATGATCCAACGCTTCGTCCCCAGCAGCTCCAGCCGCTCCTCAATGCAATACCAAGTCTTCCGCAACAAAAACTCCTCCGACGAAGACTTCGACCTCGTCAGCGGAATCTACAAACGCATCATGTCCGAAGACAAATACCTCTGCGACCAAGCGCAAAAGAACTTGAACGCTGGTGTGTTCATCAACGGTGAAATGCACCCCAAGATGGAGAAAGGACCGCTTTACTTCCAATCTTCTATTCGTGAAACTGTTGTTGCGCACCATGCGAGAGAACAGCAACAACGAGAGGAGATTTGGCCTGCAAGACATCAGTTGCCTAATACGACGAATTCGGTCATTTCGCAGGAGGATATTGATTTTTGTTCCGGATTGGCTTGCTCGCCGGAGAAGCAGGAGCAGTTGGCGTGGTAGACGCTGGTCGGCCAAGATGATGATGTTGATGATGATGACGAAAGTTTGATGCATGTTTTTGAGTGATAGCGTTCGCAAATTGAGTAAATAGCATTTCTTGAGATGGAGTTGGGAATACTTTGGATTACAAGGGACGAAGAGAAGATGGATGGAAGGAGTTGAAGGTTATGCAAGTGTTGCACCACTCCTGTTGGAAGTAGTAATATCTTTTAGACACTTTCGCGTTCAGCGACAAGATTGATCGATTACGAGAAGACATTCTACCTAACCTTTGACTTGCCTCTCCCTTCTCGTAGATTCATTCACATGTTCATCTCCTTGTCGCCCCAATCATATTGGAAGTGTCGGAATAGACCAAGCAAGCGACGCCGGCGGCAGCTTCCATTTTGGGCGCTGCCGACAAACACCACCCTCGTTCCACACGACTTCCTTTCCTCTTCTCGTGCACCTGATGATCGTCTCAGAATCTCTCATCAGCACAGTCAGCACCCAACAAGCGGGGCACATCCGGCATGAACCGAAACACACCTCGCCCGCCGCAACGACACATCTCGTGACACTCCATACCAGCCCGTCCGGCCAGAACACTTCCGCTCTGCCCTTCCAACAAATCAGCCATGCCACTGCAAGCCTCCCGTCAGCCACCATAAACGCTCTTTGGGCAGCGGAAATCTGTCAAAAGTCCCGCGGCTGTCCTGGCCATGCCACACATGCTGTGTGGCCGGACAATGCAGATCCCTAGCGATCAGCGAAGAGCTTCGAGAACTCTTATTTTCTGATCCTGCCGTCTTGGTGAGAGCACGCGAGCATCGCGTTGTGAGCCGCATGAACCTGGTTTCTTTACCTCTACTCTCTGTCTTGCATTGTGCTTCCACCCTTTGATTACTCTTTCTACAGACCGTGACGCTCCGATTTGACACAGCCGTGGAGCCATTGATACATGCACATCATCCCGCTAGAGACTTAAGAAAGACTATTACGCAAACGACTCTACCTCGTCGGCGGGGTTACGGTTCTCGGCGTTGCCGCCGTTGTTGAGAAAGACAAACATCACATCACCTGAGCATTCCGCGAGAGAGAGAAGATATAATCAGATCCAGGATCGCGCTGCTGCAAGGATGGCGTATCCTTTCCTCGTCGCGCCCATCTTCGCGCCTACATACCGCGTCGTGGAACAACCTGCTCGTCGGCAAAGTGTTCCTCTCCCAGCGCCACCCAAGAATAACGCCGATCTAGAAGGATTGGACTTTCATCGTGATTCCAGTGGCTCGCCTTCACCTACGAATACAGGCATGGAATCTCCTGCGAGAAGAAATAGTTCTCTCGCCACCCACCGCGTTCCAAGAACATTCGGCTCTGCAACAGTTCGAACACGATCTCTCGGCTTCGGAGCAGGCGTAGTCTACGAACGCGACTATCAAGAACCTTCAGACGACGATGTCATTATCGTCACAGTCCGACTAAGCAATCAATTTCGAAAACTTTCGGTCGATGGAGGAGACGAATTGCCTAGCCGGTAAGTCCAACACCCAGTCCGCCACAGTACCACTTTCGTCAAATTACAATTACTAACGACCCTCTCAGACCCCAACGCCGCTCTTTCCTCCGCCGCCTCTCAACCCGAATGGGCGCCGGTCTCGACCACAGCGCGCAAAAAGAGGAACGCTACAAAGCCGTCAAAATGCCTCGCGGGGAATACAAACGCCACTTTCGACGCGACAAAGACGGGAATTATGCTGGTTCTGAACCCGAACGGGAATGGAATGAAGCTGAATTGATGAAGGAGTATGAGGCTTATCAGGATATGCCGCTCTCGACGGTTTTATTGTGCTAGAGCTGGAATTCATCGAATGTTTGTTCTCTGCGATGAGATGTGATGAGACGGCGTTGCCAGAAATGTGAAATGCATAAGAAGCTGCCTTTCTCAACAGAAACTACGGAAATCCATGGCGTAACGAGACTTTCTCATCGGTGTCCGATAGCGAATGGAAAGCCACATGAGAGGAAAGGGCGTTATCACGCCATGATTTCACAGGCGTCAAAGTCGAAGTTGAGCAGAATCTCGGGTGAGATCGGAACTGTCGATGGACGACACGCATGTGATTGCGAGCAAGGTAATGATTCTTCTCAGTCTTTTCTGTTTTCAGGAACGCAGAAGGCGAGAAATGTCCTATGCTCGTTTCTGAAGGGGATCATAGAACAAATATGGTGTAAGGCGATTGCTTCGATGACCAGGAGCTAGCCCTGTAGGCTACTTGATAGAACCTGTGCGATTTGTGCTAAGGAATGCAAACGGTTGCTCGACCAGTTTGCAAATCTCATTGCAAAGCGTATGTAACAATGGTGGCTTTTGTCTATTGAATATCACTACTCGAGACTCACATCATTCTGGTCTTCCTCTCCGTATTTGCATCCAGCAAATGTGCGCTCGTCAAACTCGTCACCACGACACAGGACACGATTCTGCGCAATAGACACAAAGTGGGCGGTCGTCTGTCTGTTGCTGTCCACAGCCTTTGCCGCCTGGTGGGTTGATATCTGATACTTCAAGTGTCGAATTCATTTCACGAAGCGGAGCAGTTGTAGGTCCGGGAACTGTCCACAAATTTGAACGCTGCTAGAGTTCCTGAACGTCCAACCCTGTGCTCGGTGTCGGCAATCTCGACGTTGTCAGACAATGTTCAACCCTTCCCGTAATTGATGGCCAATTCCCTTTGACCAATATTTGGATATCGTAGATCCGGCTTTTCTTCCCTGACACGAAGCCTGCGCGCGAAGCGTGCTACTGACATTTCTGCTCCCCTGTACAGAGAAACTTTGCGGAAGAGCGTAGATGTAGGTCCATCGTGGGTCTGCGACAAGTGCGAAGAGGCCGTGAGGGTCTGTCATCATTTCGTACGTTCATAGTCTCATAATGCCAACGTAGGAAGTTGATGACTTTGGATAAGACAGAATCTAACGCTGCGGTTGCAGTCTTTGCTGAGGCATGCACGAAAGCTTTTCATCAGTCGGAATCGGAGTCAGAGCCATAGTCGACGAGCGACAGTCCCACGCCCAGCTCGACATGCTTCCCGGGCAGATCGTTCGCAGTTACTGGTCGGTCCATCAGCGGATCTGGTTGCGGGGCCACTGGCTTCGACACTGGCTCGGGAGCGGGCGCGGACACAGCTGGCTTCTTCAATATGCCCTTCTTGATTCCGAGCGCACTTCCGAAATCCTTCTTTGGCTTTGCGGTCCGCTGAAATGTGGGTAAAGCAGGGGGTGGCATTGCTGCGCGATCAGCATCAAGACTTCCATTGGCAGCCGAGGATGCCTCTCCGTCTAAATCATCCTCGCCCAATCTCCTCACCCTCTCGCCCGTGCTGCTTTGGAAAGCCATCCTGGCTTGCTCTTCCAGCTCTCTCTCTATCCTCTCAGCTTCCTCGTCAACCTTTGGTGCGGCGACTGTGCTGATGCCATCCTTGCCCACCCTTTCTCGCGCGGCGTTCCGATGCCTCACATCGTCTAACGCATCTGCGATGGCCATTTCTGTCTTCGCATCTAACGTCTTCTTCTCCAGCTCCTTCATGGCGTCGCGATTCTCTTCCTCTTCTGCAATGCGATCCAACCTCTCCTCCTCCGTCTCCTCTGCCAGCTTCGCCTCTCGCCAAGGCTCAAAATTCCGCTTCGCGCCCCTTTCACACGTATAGTCCATATTCTTGGGGTCGGTCTTGAACGTGATTTCGGCAGAGCATCGCGTACATCGGATATAGAATCGGAAAATGGTGATCGCGTAGTACTTCTCCTCGGTCGTCTCTTTCCGAGCGTTGAACTTCCGGCCCTTGTAGATGAACTCGCCACATGAGGTACATTTCATGCTAAACGGAGCCATCAAGCGCACAGTCTGCACTTTTGGACCAGTCTGCTTCGGCCCTCGCTTTCGTTCGAGCTTGGAGGGGTCGAAGTCCGGTGGGTAGTATTTGGTGAGCACCTTTCGTTCAGACATGGTGGGCGACGGCGATCAGTGAAGTTCTATGGTGTCGAGTGCGGCTTCGTCGCCTGGTCGGAGTGGAAGTTTGTGGTGAAGTCTGAGGACAGGACGTAGGCAGGAAGGATAGGCACACGGAAGAGTTGACAGGGGTCGGTGCTGGGTCCGTTCGGCAGCCCCACTCTGACGCGAGCTAAAGTGCAGGTGCCGGTCGCGTCAACAAAGCAGCAGTCGCGAGTCGCTCGACTTTCTTTTCGCTAGGTAAGTTGCAATCGCAGTCGCGCACCTGCCGTATGCCCACTTTCACAGCACGCAGTAGCGATACCAATGCATCTCAGTACAGCAGCTAATTAGGGAAGCGCAGCAAACGACAACAAACACGCAGCATGGAAGCGTATCTGCGCAGCTGGCGAGAGGATGCTCTGCATCGACACCAATTCGATACGGCGATCTTCGCTGGCGACAAATTGCTGGCACTGACGGGTATGCGCTTCTTTCTGCGCCCATGGCTATCGAAGACACAACTGATGCGCCGTGACAGACTCGGACGAAGACGCCTACGCTCTGGCCCAGATACACTTCTCCGCCGGAAACTACACACGCGCTCTCGCCTTTCTGTCGCGATCCGAGTTGCTGCAACGACTACCTGCCTCACGATACCTCGCAGCACACTGCTACATTCACCAAGGAAGACATGACGAGGCCTTGTCACTGCTAGGGGAGAAGAATCCGGTACATTTGGCGACAACCGCAGATGCCCAACGCAGAAAGCTGCAGCATATCAGCAATGGTCTGGCTTCAAAACAACATGCCAAGTCCAAGCTACCGAGTCGAACGGATCGAGTCGACCGTAGCGCGGAACGCGATTTGGAAGATGCGAACTCGCTGCGGTATGAGGCCGGCATGTGCTATCTACGAGGGTTATGTTATGCGAAGCAAAATGCGTTCGATCGCGCAAAGGAATGCTATAAGGATGCTGTACGGATAGACGTGCAATGCTTCGAAGCCTTCGACCAGCTGGTGAAGAATTCGCTCATGAGCCCTGGAGAGGAGTGGGATTTCCTCGACAGCCTGAATTTCGACAGTATACATGCCGAGCCTGGAGACGGTGCCGCAGCAGAAGCAGCAGACTTTACGAGGAACCTGTACTCAACACGCTTGTCCAAGTATGCACGGCCAGACGAGTTCGATGCGGCGATCGAGACTTTATCAACGCACTACAAACTGTCTCAGAATCCTGACATTCTGCTGGCGAAGGCCGAGAAGCTTTTCACCGCATCGCGATTCCAGGCTGCTGTCGACCTTACGAACCAAATACTGGAAACGGATCCATACAACTTCGCTTGTATACCCCTCCACCTGTCGCTTCTCGCCCAACTCAATCACACGAATGCGCTCTTTGCCATTTCGCATGAACTTGCAGACACGCACCCTAATGAGCCTTGCACATGGCTCGCTGTGGGTACCTACTACTTGAATACGAATCGAATACCCGAAGCACGATCATATTTCTCCAAGGCCAGTCTCATGGATCCGCATTTTGGAGCTGCTTGGATCGGCTTCGCGCATACATTTGCTGCGGAGGGCGAGAGTGACCAAGCAATTGCCGCGTACAGTACTGCTGCGCGGTTGTTCCAAGGCACACATCTTCCTCAGTTATACCTTGGAATGCAGGAAATAGCTCTTGGAAATCTGGCGATAGCGCGGGAATACTTAACGGCAGCGTTCGGATTATGCCAAAGGGATCCTCTCCTCATCAACGAAATTGGTGTTTGCTGCTACATGGAGGGCGAATTCGATAGCGCCATTGACCATTTCAACCTCGCGCTGCAGATCTCGATCGACAATGAAGCACCACAGAATCAGTACACGAGTACGCGCCTTAACCTGGCACACGCATTACGAAAGGCTGAACGATTCCACGAAGCTCTCGAGCAATTTGAAGAAGTGATCCGTCTAGGTCTACGAGATGCAGCCGTGTTTTCCAGCAAAGGACTAGTTCTCCTCGAATTGGAGGACGCATTTCAGGCCACGGTAGCACTGCACGAAGCTCTCGCCATCTCACCGCAAGACCCTATTGCTACGGACCTCCTTAACAGGGCGCTTCGACAAATGGAAAACCAAGGAGTGTTGGGCGGAGCGGACGAAGAGATGTGGGATCAAGGCATCGCGACCAAAGTTCACCAACTGCGAGCTGGGCGAAGTGCGGGCTCAAGAAGACGGAGAGTCATACGGCAGCCCGAAGACAGCATGGAGCTGGATGGCGCAAGCAGTAGCCGAGTTTCGGCCTCATAGCATGAACCGAGGCCGGCAGATACTGAGCAACGCAGTCTACACGCAGCCAGG
>JAASLG010000647.1:0-18642 GCA_013365235.1 Cercospora sesami
AAAAAAAAAGCTGCTGTTATGTAAGCCGATGCACGGAACACTGAATTCAATGCAAAGCTTCTAAGCAATTTCGGGCAATTTCGGGCAACTGCTTCATCGTCCGCAGCCATCCATTTAAGTTTCGCACAGTGCTATCTTGTTCCCGATATTGCGACTCAGATTCTAGGAGATCGACATCGATTTGACAAGCTCTCGTGTCACTGCACAACTACGATATAAGCTTTACGGAACATGTAAGATCGGCGGGCGGGCATGGCTTAACATAGATCAATCGTAGTCAGAAGTCAGAACTTCAGCAAAGCCCTAATACGTCTAAACAGATTCATGTTTCAAGTCTTACGAGTACGGGTGAGCCGAAGTCATACGAGCCGGCCGAGCGGATCGCAAAGCGGATACTGCAAAGCGTGATACGAATGGAAACAAAGTGCAAAGAATGCGAAGGGCGTAGGAGCGACTGAGTATGTAAACAGTTTCCTTCGATAGATTGCCTTGCGCATTCTTACCATAAATCCACGTTACTTGCATCGAGACAACACCATCCCAAAATACAAGAAGTCATATCGAACAGAAGATGCAAAGATGCAACTTCCACTTCTCGCGGTTATTACCGGCCTAGTGCTTGCTTCCACAGGATCAGGTCGGTCGATATACTGCTCCCTGCACGATGACTACAACGACTGTAAAACGGGTCAAATTGATGTGGGATTCACCGCAGGGAGCTGTTCGGTGTGTGGCGGTCAACCAGATGGCTCCTGGTGCACGGGAAACATAGACCAGCTGTTGTGCGTTGCGAAACGCTGCGATGATATCTTCAGAAAGCATTGCTGGTCTCCTATACACCCTCCGTCAGTAAGTGCTTAAGCCAGATGTATTGATTCATCACTTGCAGCTTGGTAACACTTTCTAGGGCAAATCCAACGCGCTATCCTAACTCCTTTCGCGTAACTTGGATCGTCAAAGAAGAAGGCTCAACAAACCCTAATCGACTTCCATCATCTGGAACCTTAGATGAACTATCCCTAGCTCAACTTCTGAGTACGCTGTGATACATTTCATTACTCACTCCTGCATTTTTGTGAATACGCATGCCAGAAGTCTGAGGAACTGGATTAGTACCGCAGGCCCGATGTGCACTACTCGACTCCTCGTCAAAAATTCATCGTTGCTTGGTAGTGTGGCATTGCCGCAGTATGGTCCCGCGCAAGTTACCTACATGAATACTCCAAGCACATTGATTTCTCGGCTTCGTGACCGAAATTAAACACATTCCATCAAGCCTCCCAGCATCTCCGGGGTTGTGAATTGCGTATGGCGTTCCTAAGGCGTGACTCCCTTCCAATAGCTGACGATGAACACGGGCTGCTAGATGTTCGCCGACGGCCTGTGGGTAGAGCTTCTTCGCCCACCCGACTGTCAGTGGGGCTCCGATGGTCATCAACGCGGCGGACAGTGTGCCAATGAGTTCGATTGTTGCTGAGCGGGCCCCGGAGAATGGAGTGCCTTCGATTAGTGCGAGGGATTTATAGTGGGCTTGGTAGACGCCGAAGCCGAAGAGTAGACCGCATGCGGTGAAGTTGATCATGGATGCAGAGATTAGGACGAGTGTACTTTAACTGGTTCCGGGATCGTCAGCGCATCATTCAGGACAGATGGGTGCCACAGCGATACCTACCTCTTGATCTCGGAGTACCATGGGGATCTTGCTGGGGAAGCTCCGACTCTTTTATTGGCGACAGCGATTGGCGAGCCACTCTCAACAATCGACACTCCCATCGGGATTGGGCTCGTCGTTGCGGACTTGTGGCTCATTATTTCGACTCGTGAAGGTGTCGAAGGTCTGGAGACTGGGCAGTGCTTCGAAGTGTTTCTTCGAACGCTGAGCCATGAAGTGCGAACGATACGGGCTGCAGCAGGAGCTTTCGAAACGACGACTGGTTTGGAGCGAGAGAGAAAGAATGTACTGATCGGAGAGAGGACTTCTGCAGCAACCACTATCTATACCTTCCGTCGGAACATCTCTGGCGCCCAATTCGTCTTATTACTGAAATGGTGCGACTCTGAGTCACGAGGTACTGTGGCCACAACTTTACGATACGTTGGCCTGCAAACCCACCAGTATGCTCTTTATGAGCCTCGTCCTGGACCCTCGTGCGCCTCAACGTTGACACATGCCTAGTTCAAAGTTTCCTCACTTAGTGTTCGGCTCTTCTACGGCAGGTTGGCGCGAGAGCTTTGAAGCTAGCTATCAAAATTATCCAACCTGAACTTCGCCGTTGAACTGGCAGCGGTCTTGCTGTTTGCTTATACTCGACAACACGACTGGTTGGAACACATAAACCTTAGGTCAGTATCTTACGCATGTGCGATTGCAGCTGAGCAAGAGACGGCATGTACAGCGGCGGTCTTGCTCTTTGTCAGGCCGTTCACTCATCGGACCTAGCAGGACTACGACTCCGAGTCCAGCTGAATATGCAGATCAGAAACAAAGTACCTCATATCGCACTATCATGGCTAAACCGATGCCTCCTAATGGCTCCGTCCTCGACACGATTGACAATACACCAGTCGTCCAACTCAGTCATCTCACACCGCCTACATCTGCGAAAGTCTATTTGAAACTCGAAGGGTACAATCCTACGGGCTCCTACAAAGATCGGATGGGCTCGAGCCATGATCGAAGAAGCGGAGCAGAGAGGTGTGCTGAAACCTGGCATGTCCGTCGTGGAAGTCACTGGCGGCAGCACAGGCTCCGCTTTAGCCTTCGTCTGCGCCATCAAGGGTTACAACTTCGAAGTAATATCATCTCCGATCTTCGCGCAAGAAAAATTGAAGACCATGCGAGCCTTTGGCGCGAAACTCCACCTTGTCGAAAGTGCTTCTGGTGGGCATGATGCGAGTCTTTTCCCGGAGATGAGGAAGCTCGCTGCGAAACTAGACGAGAGGAATGATTGCTGGTTCTCGGATCAGTTCAATAATCCGGATGCTGTGGCGGGTTACCAGACGATGGGCGAAGAGCTGCTGAGACAATTCCCCAGCGGAATCGACGCCTTCTGCGGCGCAGTAGGAAGTGCTGGCATGCTCATGGGCGTGGCAAGAGTCTTGAAGCACTCTTTCGGCAACGCCAAAATCGTCGCTTTGGAACCCACGTCCTCCCCGATCCTCACAAAAGGATACACCGGACGGCACAATATCGATGGGATCGGCTCGGGGGCTATCCCGCCGCATCTTGATCCCAAGATGTATGATGAAGCCCGAGCGTACGATGAGAAAGATGCGAGGGAGATGTGCAGGAAGTTGGCGAGGGAAGAGGGGCTTTTGGTGGGGACTTCGACTGGCCTGAATGTGCTTGCTGCGCTGAAGCTTGCTGAAGAGCTGGGGCCAGGTAAGGTTGTGGTTACGGTGGGGTGCAATACGGGGTTGAAGTATTTGAGTGGCGATTTGTTTGTCGAGAAGGCGGTGAATGGCCACTGAACGAAAGCTGCGGCGTGTAGCGTATGGAATCGACTTGACCAGCTGCTGCTCCACAGGACACCATGACTGTCTTCGATCACCCTCATCATCAGTCTCGTCGTTCCCAACGAGCCTCTGACAGCACAGCTGTCTTGTCACACGCCCGCTCATTTGTCTCGTCTCTGTCGAAATCCACCATAAGAATTTTTGAGCCTTGAGCGAATGTAGTGTGCCATGGAAGATGATGTGTTTTCAGTGGCATTTATGGAGAGATGCGGCCATCACGACGATGCTATCCAATCTTTCTCTATCTATTGTGAGGCTTTTGGCAGATAAACACTCATCTCGAAGCCGTTCGTAAATGGCAATGTCATACTCTGGAAGCCGTTCTGCGGGTTCCGCAAGTATGCCAGTAGATCTTTGTATCCATCTGCTCCAGAAATTGTATTATCGGTCAAGACCACCGCGCCATGTCGCAGGTTCGGAAGGACCGTTTTCAACGTCGGCAATGATAAAGCGGACCAGACTGTTGCGCAAGTTAGTCACGGTCGTTCCCTCCGTCGCCTTCTAGCGTGATGGACACTCACTGTCAAGAAGCAAAAGGTCAATTTGAGGCAAATCTGCCTTCACCGTCTCGAGCAAATCTCCCACACGCAGATCGATCTGCTGCTCAACAGCCGAACCGCACTGCTTCCAATATCCACGCGCGATCTTCGCCTTTTGAGGTTCCTTCTCAGTCGCAATCACAGTCCCAGACTTTCCTGTAGCGGCCTTGGTCTGAGCAACAGCCAGGGCAAGATAGATAGTGCTCACTCCAAAGCTCGTACCGGCTTCGACGACATTCGTCGCACCCGTGGCATTGATAAGCTGGTAGACGAATTGGCATTTGTCCTGATCCAAAGCGATGAATTTATCGAGCATGATTCTGTCAAACTCGCTGACGGCTCTTTCTGCATGTCGATCTTCGAGATCTCCGATCACTTTGGAGGAAAAGACTTTGCCAGACTTCGATAGGACTGCTTCTTGGTCTAGGGACTTTTGGTGAAGTTCGGAGAGTAGTTTGTGGATGTGCTCTGGAGCGTTGATGGGCATTGAGCTAGCCATGTTTTCGAAGGACCGACAATTTCTGGTCTGCGGTGAATTGTTGTCTGTGAAGGTACAGAGGTTTTGTCGATCTGCGAGCTACGAAATCGGAGCTTGTAGCTTGGTATGACTGTTGATAGAGCTTCGACAATCTTTGGTAAGCGGACGTCATGTGCCTTGGCATTGAGCTGAAGGGAAGCTGTTTGCGAGGCTAAGAAGCGGACCTTGACCCTGGTTCAGGAACTAACTTCGTAAGGGCCACTCGGCCTCGCTATCACAAGCCCTATTCGAGGACCCAACTAGAAATCCTTGCTGCATGCATCGCCTTTGCCCAGGAATTCGGTATTATTGGCCCGACAGCTTGTTCTCGAAGAAATCAGATGCGATCAGAGCGACACCGGCCGAGGGAATTGCCTGGCTAGACGTGAGCAATTCGTTTAATATTGACAAACCTGATTGTGATCGTACAAAATGGCTGCTGTTATGTAAACCAAGGCACTGGAATATTGGATTCGATGCAAAGCCACCAAGGCACCGGCCCGGTCACGTCTGCGGATCCCCTCAGGTCTTGCTGTCTCCATATGGTCTGAATTATGTTCCGCGTGATGCGAACATTGCCGACATTTCTTGTCGAGTCCATACAATCCAGGACGTCCAGAATCTTCATACGTTGCTCTTCCGTGCGAGACTCGCAAGCAATTATGAAGACTGGTCAGGGACTTGTTGCCACGCGGACCTGTCCCAGGGCGATAAAAGCTTGGTCCAGATAAGCATTTCTCTGCGCCTCATCGCCATGCACAGGCACAACTCGCAGGAGGTACAAAAGAGTTGCCAAGCGGTACAGTTCCGCCGTCGCTGTAGACGCTATGATTTGATCGCATGTGGAACGGGCCACCTCATCAGGACTGAAGTTTTGCGTCAAGTTTCGTAGTTTCTCTTCCAGAGCTACGCGTATTTGCCACCTCGTGCCTGTGATGTCCCCAGCACCATGCTCTAGGACTTCCGCGCGCACCTTGTTGACGGAGAAAATGATGTCGAACACTTCAATGGAGCAGCCGAGCAAGCCTACTATCTTCACAAATGTCAGAGGTGTATAGAAATGGGTGACTGTATTACGAACCGGGTCCGGCCTAGATTGCGGCTCCTTCGTGAAGGCGATCTCGCGGTGGGTCTGACTGTGTCGAAAGGGTTGAGCAAAGTTGCTCAGGATGTCATAATAGAGGATCCAATTTACGAGGAATTCGAACGCAGGCTGCCGCCGTTGGCTCGCAGGCAAGCAGCTCAAGATCTTCTTGGCTCCCTCCAAGTGCGCATGGAATTGAGCTTCTTCTTCATCGAATACCTGAGGCTGGTCAGCAGGGTCAGTCTCAAAATGTCGAATTTTAGAGCTCACACTATACATGCACAGCATCATTGCGGTAGCAAGCGTTGTCTCGGGTCTCACAACACAGAAACCACCGCCCAAGGTTGTGACGGATTCGTGCAAACCATTCATGGCAGCCACTTTGTAAGCGAGCGCTGCACCCGGTAAGTGGCGATGATGTGCTGATATGGCCAGCATGGAGTTGCATAGCGATCTGCTGGCTTTATCGCGACCGGACAAGGCCATGGGCAATACCTGGAATTGAAAACCGTTCCATGCTCTCGTCGTTGAACACATTGGTGCTATGATCTGCTCATCTGTCACGCGTCAGACTATGTGCACACAAAGAGGGAGAGCAGATACGAACAGTAGGTGAGCAGCATTGCGTCGTTGCCCACTGCTGGCAGATGCAAGGTGAGGGAAGGACTTGGTTCTGCGCATAGTCTCTTGGTGATTTGAAGCCAACTGAGACGCTCCTTCTCCGCGAGGTGGAAGTCAGGATAAGTGGTGTTGCAAAACCTGCGTTCTTGAGTGCGAACGGACTTTTTGGGGCTGCAATCTCCTGGTACGAGGCATAGGATGTGATCATCTCGCCTGCTTTGGACTTGGTCGGGCCAGTTTAGCCGTATTCCATATCCTTCGCATACTCTCTGGGTTCGATTGCAATTATTGCACTGTGGGATGGTCTTATCACAGCCGATCTTCCGTTCTAGGGCCACACATTAGTGAAACGATGAGAATTTGTGCAACCTTGCAGTCATCGACTGCTTACGCTTGCAGGTCCAACATCCCCTTTGCGCCTTCATCTTCAGTAGCGATGAGCCATATGTCAGGCATCCCGGTATTGATGCAAGACCTCAAGTTATGGTTCATTCTAGACTTGCGTCAATAGAGGAGATTGTGACTCCTCAGAGATCATTTGCGTCTATCCGTGTTACATGCGTGATCCGTGCGCGCTGAGTCAGCTTCGGTTTCGCTTAAAGCTCCACTTCTTGACATTACTCCTCTTCCCTTCTCCAACCAACCTCGGGGCAATTCACCCGGACCTTCGGACGAATACATATACCTCGATTTTTCGCAGACTGTACACCACGATGCAGTCACTCAGTGATGTCGGCGTCGAATGGCGATACCGAAGACGGCACTGGCCTGGATCTTGAACAGTCGAACTCCGGACACGAAGCAGTAGCATGCGAGAATTGCAGGAAGGCGAAGCTACGATGCTCAAAAGAGCGTCCGTGCTGTTCGCACTGCCGGAGAACGCGTAATTCAATTGAACAAAGAGGCAGTAGTGCTGAGAGTTAACGCTCTTTCACAGAGTCACAATGCACGTACGCCGCAAAACGAATGAAGCCTGGTGTTAAGCCGGGAGCAATCGAGGCCATACACAGACGACTTGGTATTTCTCCCAACATTTGCTCTTATTCTCAAGTCTGACGATGTACAGATCTGCTAGAACGGCGAGCGGAACAGCAGGTCAACACCGTTCATTCTCCCTTGACAGGCGAAGCGTTTCCTGACGCCTACGACGGCATTCCAAAAAGGGCGTACGATGTCCTTACTCTACTTGCGCAAGAACTCCCCAAATTGGTCAACACCGCAGCTGGACCTTCGGGTGCGGCTACACAAGCGATCGGATCTCCCAGCAAGAAGCGAAAACTCAGCACGGAGAACGCAGCAGTCATCGGCCCCCATGATACACCATCGAACCCTTGTATCCAGTCATCAGATGAAATAATTGACACCTATTTCAGTCACATTCATCCTTGGATTCCGATCATACATCAAGGTCGTTTCTCCCAGGAAAATTCTGGTGCCACAACACGAGAGGAGACCTGCATCCTGCAAGACGCCATGACAGTCGCTGCTGCAAAATTTGTGCCAGGTAATAAATTGACGTCAGAGAGCAAGACAAGCCTTCGAAGGCGGATATTCGAAGATGCCATGGCTCACTCGTCTCTGCCAGCTCTCCAGGCATTGGTTATTCTGGCCTTCGATGATCTAGGAAGTGGCAACGTCGACCGGGCATGGCAGACACTTGGCGTTCTCACAAAGACCTCAATCTACATGCAAATCTCTCACGAGCCGGATGACCAGAATAGTCATCCATTCTCTCAGCCTTTCCGGCCACTTCCATCTATTGATGACTTCACGACAACGGAAATGCGACGCAGGATTTTCTGGATAGCTTTCCTCCTCGAGCGATGTTGCGCTGTCACCACAGGCTGGGCTACATCAACATATGCTGATGACATTCATCGTCGATTACCTTGCGATGGACATCTGTGGCGGAAGGAAGAGTCGGTAATTACGCCCTACTTCGGCACATGGGATAAATCGAGAAGCACACTGGAGCTGTCCACGATAGGTGCCCTCGCATATAACATCGAAGCGACCGACTCCATGAGCCGCGTAATGGCGTACGTCTTGCAGTCCCGGGTGGATGTGCGAGACGCTGGTCAAATAACAGCCTGGCTTAGTCGCTTCAAGGAGCTCGACTCACGCCTGGTGCATTGGAAACTTTTGTTGCCGCAAAAGTGGCGAGCTAATCCCAACATGACAAGACATGTTCCGCTCATGGATCCGAATTTGACGACAGCACATCTCACACACAATGCTACCATGATTCTGTTGCATCAGATAATAGCATATGCTCCAGCTCACTGGCATTTTCGGAGTCGGCTGCCAGTGGAGTGCAGTGTCGATGCTTGTTATTTGGCAAGTGTCGAGATTGCTTCCATTGCAGAGAAGTACATGCACAGATCTCTTGCCGAGTCGCCACTGAGTAGTGCCTGTGCCTTCTGCTTGTTCATCGCAGCCCGAGTTCTACTCATCTGGTGGCAATCGAACGGGAACAATGGCCTTCCTTCTGAATTTTGGTCCATCCTGCGGAGCCTGGACGAGATGTCTGCAAGGTGGACTGGAATAGCGGCCGCCGTTCCGAAGCAGAACATTTTCGCCAGGTATGCTACAAGGCTACGAGAACTTCACAAGCTTTGTGTTTCCAATCGCTCGTATCGTATTGATGTCATGAATTGGGCTTTGGAAGCAAATCAAGATACCAGCCTGTCGTTAGCGCTAGCCACACAACCAACAAGACCCGACTTGGACAACATCCCTTCCGCAGAGCCATACGCGGCAGATTTCGATGCAATTAGCGGACTCATGCTGGATCAAGACTTTACCGACCTGGATCGTATAATTGCATTCGATGATGGCATTATGTTTGCTGCGACGCTCGATACAGCCTCCGCTATGTGGTAATACATATCTTCAGTTCCGGCTATTGATAGCGCGCAACACGAAATTGTGGAATTCCATCAACGCAACTCGATTCGCGAAGACTGGCAAAAGTCCTCCTCCCAGCTGCCACAACATCTATCTATGCCAGACCCATTCGCAAAAGCTTGTTGCCAAACTCCACAAGGTAGTAATCTCCGTACACCAGAGCATGATTCGCATATCGTTTCTTGGCGGTTGCGTTATTATTGGCAGTTGCAAATTTCAAGATCCCGTCGAAGCGACTCCCAGCAATGGCCTCTTCTGCGCCGATTTTACCATCCGCATCCTGCACCAGGCACGTATTCTCAGATGCCAACGCGAAGTCGAGAGTGCTTTCTATGATTGCGATTGCTGCTTCAAAATATCTCGATCCAAGTGCCGGTTCCTGAACTCCCAGCAGCGCTTGAGAAAGCCCAAGGAGTCCATTTGCAGCAATGGTACCTGCAGAGGAATCTCGTAGTGGCATTCGCTCGTCGTCCAGTGGCGCATCGAAGTCCCACAGAGGAACGTTTCGTCCGCAGAGTACAGATGCTGGAGCAGTCCACAAGCGATGGAGGAAGTACTCAGCCAAGCCACATGCCGCCTCGAGGAACTTCCGATCTTTGGTCCATGCATACGTCTCCACATACCCCATGATAGCCCAGGCTTGTCCGCGAGACCAAGTTGAATGTTTGGAGTAGCCTTGAGCTGTAAGGCGCTCTTTCAGTTCTCCCGTCCTCGGATCCAGGTTTGCGACATGGCAAGTTGAATACCACTGGCCTTGATATGCCTCCGACTCGCCAACTGCCCAAGGCTGAACTGATTTCTCTGGGCGAAGATGCGTCCTCAGCACAGTCTTCGCGTGCTCTGTCGCCATGGCCGCTAACTGCAGATCCCCCGAATGATGAGCAGCATAGTACAGCAGGTCGAGATTACACAAGCTATCAATGATGACGATCATATTGCTCTCCTGATCCAAGATCTCGATATCTTTTTTCCGGAGCAAATCCCAGCTCCTGATGGCCCTTGACGAGGGGACGTATCTGGTTGCTAGACTATGAGCTGCACGAATGATCGAGTCTAGGCTGTCTTGATTGCCATGTAGTTCCCAGTCAGCTCGTAGTGCGGGCATGATGATAAAGCCTAGATCATGCGTATCTGTACGACTGTCCATATGTCGAATCGGCGCAATCCAAGATTCGCAGAGTGAGGTCAAGTCATAGCGGAGTCGTTGCTTGCGGATCGATTCGGGAACATTGACACCTTGCGGATACCTTTAAAAGAACAGATCAGACCGGTTCCTTTTCCTAGCGCTGCTTGCAGCTGAGTACCACTGTGGTGCTTACCGAATCAGCCTTTCCAGGACTGCATACAACGTTCCCGGAAAGAAGCCACAGGTCCAGAACTCTGCCGGGCGAAGAGCATATTTGCCATCTGACTCCTGGTTCATTGGAACGATCTCTGGAAACTCGTGTGGAAGGGCAGGCAGTGCTGCATGTGCGGTACGAAGTGCTTTAGCTGTCACATTCTCGGCGAAGAGTTCTGACAAGACGTCGCTGATAGCACGTTTTTCCACTGGAAAGGTTGCAGCAAGTCCTTCAGAGTCGCACTCGGTAAGTGGTGTACTGTGGCCAGTGCCAATGGAACTTCTGGGCGAACCGTCTGTACTGCTTTGCGGTGACATTCCTGAAAGGATGGCGGATGGGACTGCTATTGTCATAATCGGAACGAGGTAAAGCTTGCGAGAGATCAATGGCAAGTGTCTTCAAGACTCACTTTTAAGTATGGCAGCTCGCCATTTTCGATTGCTACCGCTCATCAAGGCATCTCCTCTTGCCCTACATGGCTGAGCTGTTCGGGTGCCTATATCGCGAAGCTATCGTCCTCCCGCTGTAGATCCTCCGAATGCCGTGGCCAAGCCTCCGAGTGAGAGGGGTCGGACTATGGGATAGCTCCAACCGAGCCAGATGTGGCTGAACTTCACAAGCACACTGGCAGACCACGAAGCTGTCGCGCTGTATACATATAGCATGTGTGAATACCGCCTTGCAGAATGTCGTCGTTCACAACGAGATCACGAATCCTCGAGCTGAATTTTCCTATAGGCTCGACATCATTCTCGCAGACATGGCGACGACAAATTACGAAGATGTCATTGAGCCAGTGAAAAGAGTTGACGACAAAGCGATTGTGACAGTCAACGGAAAAGAAGTCGTCGTGAGTAGTGCAACGCAGAAGCCTACGAGATCGGTCTGGGTGGCTTGGGCTTATATATTCGACGTGAGTTCCTTGGAGTTACACACTGCCTGCTATCCCAGCGCTAACTTTGAACTAGTGGTATCCCAGTCACTATTCTCCTGAAGAGAAGAAGCTCGTGCGCAAGCTTGATAGCGTTCTGCTGACACTGTGTTGCCTGTGCTTCTACATCAAATGGCTCGATCAGAATGCTCTCAATAGCGCGTACTGGTCTGGAATGAGGGAGGAATTGGAGATTAAAGGCAATGAGTATGGTCACTCACAGCTATAATACCACGATATATACTAATACTGAAACTAGATACTCTCTCTTCGGCACTTTCTACAATATCGGCTACATGGTCTTTGAGATTCCCAGCATGATGATCATTTCAAGACCACAGTTCGCACGCTACTACGTTCCAACGATGGAAACTCTCTGGTCAATCCTCACATTCACGCAATCCCGTCTGAACGGAGTTCCTCAGATCTATGGCACACGATTCCTTCTCGGAGTCCTCGAAACGCCCGCCGCCACGGGCTCGCTATACCTTCTCACGTCATGGTATCGCGCGGATGAAGTGTTCAAGCGTGCAGGTGTCTGGTATGTCTCGAGCAACGCTGGAGCGATGTTCAGCGGGTATTTGCAAGCTGCAGCGCACAAAGGCCTGGATGGCAACCTTGGCATGTCTGGCTGGAGATGGCTGTTCATCATTGATGGTTGCATCAGCATCTCCATCGCGTTCGCAGGATTCTTCCTTTATCCAGGACTACCAACCACAAAGCCTCGAGTGTGGTGGCTAACAGAAGATGAGCGTTTGCTGGCTGTTGCAAGAATGCAAAGCCAGGGCACGAAGCAGAGCTCGAAGATTTCGAAGAAGATGCTGAAGCGAGTCTTCACGCACTGGCACTTCTACGTGGTGGCTCTGTGCTACGTCTTCTTTCAGTGCACGAGCTACGTCGGAGGACAGATGCAAGCTTGGCTCAAGAAAGACGCCGATCTCTACGGAACGTGGTCCATCGAGGAGATCAATCTTATTCCGACGGGAGTGCAAGGTGTGGCGATCGTGACTGGAGTTCTGGTCACAAGCTTGGTGATGATCTACCCAATGTGGATTGTCTTCAGCTGTGTCACTGGCATCCTACTATTTGCGAATGTATGCTTGAGAGTCTGGTATATTCCGAGGGCATTGCATTGTGAGTGCTTTTCACGTACTGCACCAGTCCAAGCATTTGTGCTGACAATGTCACAGTCACGGTGTATTACCTTCTTGGATTAACTTCCTGCGTCACTCCAATCTTGTTCCCATGGGCAAATATGTTGATGCGTGATGACAATGAAGCTCGCAGTTTCACGACTGGTGCGATGATGACGATCGGATGGGCATTCTTCAGTTTTTATCCAATCACTGTATTCCCGATTCTCGAAGGTAAATTGCTATTCGAATCTACGAGACGTCGCACCCACTAACACGCACTAGCTCCACAGTGGACGAAAGGGTTCACAGTGAACATCGTATTCATCATTTGCTACTGGTCACTGTTCTTGGTAGGACAGTATCTTTGGCGAAGAGAAGAACAGCGGAAGAAGTACGACATCAACGCCAATACTGCAGAACACGACAGTGACGAAGAGTTGAAAGGTGAAAGCGTCGTACATGTTGAGTCAGTGGAGAAGAATGATCGCTAAGAGCGCGACTCTCTCGTTCCTGAGCTCTCCGCCGCTCGGCAGCGAGATGTGCCGAAGCGTAATAAGCGCTTCTTACGAATCATAGATACATATACGATGAGCGCAATTCCACTGTTCACCGTGTCAAATTCTCATCAACCACCACCTCCAACATGCCGTCCATTGCAGGTTTCTCTGACAACTCTTTCGAATCACGATCAGACCTCGTCCATGCCGCCACAACACTGCTGAAACCTCTGCATGCCTATAAATCTCCACGATATGCACGAACCAAGCTCCCAACAGGAACTGGTGCCGGCTTCTCAGAAACCGCTGCACAACTGGAAGGTTTTGCTCGTCCGCTATGGGTCGTTGCAGATCTACTTCGTCTAGAGACAGAGACGGTACACGAAGATGCCCAATTGAGCACCTGGCTAGAAGGACTGAAAGCTGGCGTAGATCCCGAGAGCGAAGAATACTGGGGTGATCTTTCCGATTTCGACCAGAGGATGGTGGAGATGGAAAGCATTGCATATGCCATGTTGACATCTCCAGAGCTGTTTGGGTTTGCCGACGATGAAAAGGCAAGAGGGAATCTGGTCGCTTGGCTGATTCAGATCAATGAGCACAAGATGCCTCACACGAACTGGTTGTGTATCTCGGTCTAGTGCATCGATAACCTGTAGCTGACTGTTCTAATAGGCTTTGGTTCCGTGTTCTGGTCAACCTCGCGCTCTATCGTGTTCTCAAGGTCCCATTCGACGAAGTGCGGCCTCATATTGATCGGAGTCTGGAAGTCCTAGACACATTTTATCTAGGTGAAGGGTGGAATTCCGATGGCCTATGGTGTGACGAGCACAAGCAGGCAGACTACTACTCCGGAAGCTTCGCTATACAATTTGCGCAACTTCTATTCGTACGCTTCGCTGCAGACTATTACCCTGAAAGGACAGAGAGGTACAGGGTGCAAGCTGCTGAATTTGCAAGCACATTTTGGAGATACTTCAGCCAGAATGGAGCTGCTATCCCCTTTGGCCGGAGCTTGACTTATCGGTTTGCTTTCGCCGCATTCTGGTCTGCAGCCTTGATTGCCAAAGCCGAACTTCCCGAGCCAGTCAAAGAGCCTGGAGTATTGAAAGGCCTGATTATAAGGCACCTGCGCTGGTGGATAAGACGCGAGGCTATCCTCAACACAGATGGGACGCTCAATATCGGATATGCTTACCCGAACATGTTTCTCGCCGAGAACTATACGTCGCCTCAGAGCGTCTACTGGTGTCTGAAGACTCTCATCATCTTGGCGCTGCCGGAAACCGATGCTTTTTGGCGGTGTAAAGAACTGGCGTACCCAGCGCTGTGTCCAGAGAGTGGTCTACAGCAAGTGAAGTTGCTGAAAGCGCCAGGGCACATTATTTGCAACACAGCAGAACATCACTTTCTCCTATCTTCAGGTCAATCAACAACCAAACGCTTCAGAGCACGCGAAGCCAAGTACAGCAAGTTTGCCTATTCGTCGGCGTTTGGCTTCAGCGTGCCTTGCGGTCATTATCTGGAACAAATGGCACCAGACTCGACTTTGTCTGTGCATCGTTCGCGGCAAGGTGATGATGAATGGAAAGTTCGATACAATCCATACGATGTTGTGTGTCAGCATCTCAGGCTTGGAGAAGAGACTGTACCGGCACTTTTGAGTTCATGGAAGCCGTGGAAGGATCGCGAGGCGTCCATCCGCACGACGCTTGTCCCTCCTATAGCGAAATGGCCAGGATGGCACGTGAGAGTCCACCGGATATACTCTCCTGAGGAAGAAATTGGATTTCTCGACGCCGGCTTCGCCATATCTGCTCAGACTCGCGACGATCGATCGATATTTGAGCGCTCCATTGCGATGCTGCCCTCGGGCGGCGAAGCCGTCAAGAACACTGAAGAAGGATGGTGGACAAATATTAGTGGATGCGCTCTTGTTATATCTGAGGCCGGAGCGAGTGGAATACATTCAGTCTACGACCATCTCCTTGAATCGCCGGCCAACGATCGCCTCAACGGCAGGGCAATGGTCATTCGAGCTGATCCGAACACGAACCTTATGGCACAGAGGACCCTTTTGCCAGCTGTGACAGGCGTTTTCAAACCTTCGACAGTGGCAAAGTACTGTTTCGCAGTAACGGCCGTCTTTGCAGTTGAGGCGCCAATTGACAATATCGATGTGTGGAGATTGTGGCGGAATACACCAAATTTTGACGATATTTTATCGGCTGTGGTACAGGAAGGAAGTCCATCTGGAAATAGTGTATTCAAAGCATGAACATTTAGGTGAAGTTCCCTCGGCCCCAGCGTCTCTTCCACGTGAAGATCAGCTCAGGAAGCCGAATAACAATGCCGGACGTCTAGACTTTCCTTAGAATCATTGCGGTCGGTACCGGACCGTGTATGTTCTGCAGCTTCACGAAGGTCACCGGTACATGTTGCCTGCCACGAGTGCCGCTATGCAGAGACAGGACGGAGGATTTTCTTCAAGCAGAACTTGCACGCAGACTTCCCCGCATGTGAGGCTCTCGCCAGGCTCGGCGCCGCGCCGTAAGGGCCGCGCCAGTGCAGCCACGCGCCATTGAGGTACACGTTTCGATGTACCACGTGGCCCGCACACGGCCTTCGCGAGGGATCTGCTTCTTGCAGCAGACATGTGCGTGAAGAGGGATCGTCATGAATCCAGGTCAAATTCGACGCTGATTGAATGAAACAACTATTCACTTACATTTCAGCCCGACCCCTGTCGAAACACTTCACAACATGTCCAACAAGCATCAACACAAGCCTCCTTGATCGCATGCCCACGCGACGTGGCGAAAGCCCGCAACAAAGCACGACTGGAACCCGAAGTATCTTTCTCAACGAGCCCTAGACCAGGAGCTCGATTCGACTAGAATCTCGTCCTAGCCAGGGCTAGACCACCGGCACTGCCTGAAGTAGATTTTGAGTTGTGAAACCAGGCGAGTCCGCACGATGACAAGCCTTGCCAACCCCGGTGGTCGAGATGGATTCCGCGTACCAAGCGAAATCCCCAGCTTGTTATAGGATGTTCAGGGCTTCTGCCAAGCGTGCGGCGTCCGCCATGTCTCATACCACCGCGGGGCCAAGTAATATCCTGCTCGTTCGCACGATACGAAGCGCGTTCGTGCGCGCGCTCCGCGTGAGATGCAACCAGGTTCAGCAGGGTAGGCGGTATTATATACTAGACGTCGGGCGATCCTTTCTCGTCCTGTTTCCTCCCCACTCCTTCGTAGTCGTATCCTTTCCATTGAGGTCCTATTGTAGGCCTGTTAAATTTGTTCATCATGGCGACCATTGCTCAGGATGACAAGGTCATCTACACTGAGACCGCTCTCGAGAAGGCCGAGACGCCCACACCCGGCACTCCAGACGAGAATGACCCAATCACTTGGTTCACGCCTCAAGAAGGCCGCAAGATCAAGCACAGAATTGATCGCAGACTCGTGGTTGTCCTCGGCACGATGTACTGCGTCAGCTTGATGGACCGCACAAACTTGTCCAATGCCGCTATTGCAGGCATGAGGACTGAGATGGAGATGGTTGGAAACAATCGCTACGTGAGGACTCATTCACGCATCTCGACTGTTGTGAATCCTAGACTGACATTTCCCAGGCTATTGTCACCCTCGTCTTCTTCCTGACCTACACCCTCCTGCAACCCGTTGCTACACCACTGACGCGCAAAATCGGACCAAAGATCTTCCTCTCGAGCATTTGCGCTCTCTGGGGTATTGTCATGATCGGCATGGGCGTCGTTAACGACTGGACACATCTTGCTGCACTCCGAGTCATTCTCGGAATTTTCGAGGCCGGCTACTTCCCTGGAGCGGTGTATTTACTCTCCACGTGGTTCGTTCGATATGATGTCGGAAAGCGATATGCTATTTTCTACATGATCGGATCTTTGGCAAGCGCTGCATCTGGTATCCTCGCATACGGATTGATGCAGATGAACGGACTGGCCAACTATGCTGGTTGGCGATGGTGGGTCAAATGCGAGTGCTCCACTGATCAATTTGCTAACAATTATCCAGGATCTTCATCATGGAAGGTATCCTCACCGTCCTGATCTCCATTCTCGGCTTCGTCTTTGTTGTCCCATTCCCGGATCAACAAGCCTGGAAATGCTGGGGCTTCCTTTCCGAGCGCGAAGTCCGCTACGTGATCGCCACTGTCGAGCACGATCGCGGTGACGCAAAGACTGAAGCTTTCACCATGAAGCGCTTCTTGACCCCAGCACTCGACCCTAAGGTCTGGGGATTCGCCCTCATCTTCCTCTGCACAACCACCATGGCCTACGCTCTCGCCTACTTCCTGCCAATCATTCTCAACCTTGGCATGGGTTTCAGCGTTGCACAGAGCCAGTGCCTGGTTGCTCCACCTTACGCTTTTGCCGCCGTGGTTATGTGGGTCGAGTCCTGGATTGGCGACAAGTACCGCATGCGTGGACCTCAGCTCATCTTCAACGCTACTGTTGCCATCATTGGTCTTACTCTCATGGGCTGGGCCAAGTCTTCCGGTGTTCGATACCTCGGTGTCTTTATCTGCTGTGCTGGTGTCCAGGCCAACGTGGTCATGACCATGTCTTTCCAGGCCAACAACATCCGTGGCCAATGGAAGCGTGCTTTCTGCTCTGCCAGCTTGGTCGGATTCGGTGGTATCGGTGAGTTCTCCTCTTCACACTGTGATCATCTGTTTAGTGGCGCTAACATCTGTCTCAGGTGGTATTGCTGGCTCTCTCGTCTTCCGCGAGGTCGACAAGCCAAGATATATTCCAGGCCTGTGGGCGTGTATCACTGCCAGCTTGCTCACAATTGTGGTCACTCTGATTCTGCAATTGCACTTCAAGCTCCAGAACCGTGCCGCTGATCGTGGCGAGAAGGACAACTTGGAGGGCGGTGGCCCAACTTTCCGCTACACTCTGTAGAGGAGTATAGAGCTGGTCATGAGATGATGTTACGAAGTATATATACCCAAATCGATGAGATGAATTTATGTTCGAAGCTAGTGCACCATTTGTACCTTTCGCGGGCCGATCAAGATCGTGAGCATACGTTCTTCGCCACGATATTTACTAGGATATATTGCCGTCCGTTAGGCAGACAGGGGGACAGCAGACACAAATTTGAGTCCAGCGCTGCTCGTTTATCCCCAGACCTACATCGTTTGATGGCTCTGCCGCATGCACCACAGAGCAAAAGGCTGCACTAAACGTGGTCCTCGTGCTATCGTTCGAAACCAACACGATAATGTACGTTTGTGGGTCCCCGAATCTACTTGAAATGGTGAAACTGGTTGATTATCAACAATGCTCCCCACTCATGAACGACTGAACTTGGGAACGCAGACGGAGCAAGTTACTTGCGAGCCGCTATAAAGTCTCGACTATTTCGACATCAGGCTGGGTAGGGAATTCGAGCGCGAGGTTTGCTGTGCAAATTGAGTTTGTGCATATTCATACCGACCTGCAGCCGGATATAGAACAAGCAATCGGGCGAGAAGACTACTACCGCGCATCATACACCGCTTC
>JAASLG010000648.1:0-18319 GCA_013365235.1 Cercospora sesami
CATAGATGAGATCCGCGAAGACGACATTCTCGCGCGCGAGAGTAGATGTTGCTAGCGGGGAGGCTGTGAGATGCGAAGGCTGCCGCGGGCGGCTGTTACAGCGAGCGCATAGTTCGGACTGCACGGCGACGGCAGTTGAAGGCTCGCGCGATACAGAAGATCTCTCGTCGAATTTGCAGGCTGTGCGAGGCGGTGCAGAACTGTAGGATGTTGTCGTTGATTCCAAAGAGCGCTGCTGTGCTGCGGTGGAAAGCACTGCGGTCCGTGAACTTGGCTCATTTTGGTTAAGCGCGAAGTGACGTCGCGTTGTCGCGGTGGTGAACGGCTGTTGCGCTTCGACACCCGCGCAGGTCTCAGAATTGCGAAGCTGATAAACACATGCGTCGCCTTCGACCTCTCTTTCTCTTCGACTACCCCAAAAGTCACAACCAAACGCTCAACAAGCGCTCCTCACGCACTCCAAGGCTCTCAAGCCTTCACTCAATCCATCCACGGCATACTGCAAAATATTCGCGAACACACTAACAAGAGCCCTTGACTGGGTCATCTAGCAATCGACACACCAACCTGAATTAATCCAGCGGATATGGCCACTGCATCAGTATTGACCCCCACCAAACAACGCCGGGATGGCATCTTCTCCACGCGCCTCGCTAGTGGCCGCATGCCTCTCACTCCGTCCCCTCAGACGACACCCAAGACGGTGCACGTCGAGGCCGGCGAGAGCATCCACCACGGCAACGTGAACCTCATAGCCCGCTTCTCGCGAGCCCAATCCAAGACCAATGTGCGCGACTCGCCCAAGTCCAACATTGCCCGCCGCCACCCACAGTCGCCTCGCAACCTCGACAACGCCACGAGCGACTTCACCCTCACTGGCACCGGTCCTCGCGCCGCTTCGTCCGCCAAGAACACTCCGTCACGACCACGAAGCTCGCGCTCCGGCTCGACGCACCGCACACCCAAGAGAAGCCAGGGCAAGATCAACTACACCGCCGCCGACCGCTTCATCCCCAACCGGGATGCCAGCGAGGCCATTTCTTCCTCCGGCGCCGCTGTCAAGCTCGACTCCGAGCGCACTCCTGGACGCCGACCAAAGTCAAGCGCGTCCGATGGCTCGGCTACTCTCGCAGCTAGCGTATCCAGTGCCTTCGATCTCGGCCGCCACTCTACTTCTGATACCTCTCTCTCTCTCGAGGGTCTCAGCCTCAACGACAACGAGGACGATGAGGATGACGAGCCACGTACCAAGCAGAGCCCAAACACCGTTGCCTACCAGCAATCCGTTGCCGAGGCTTGCGGTGTCAGCATGAAGCAACGCATTCTTGCTTTCAAGCCTGCTGCTCCAGAGTCCTCTCGCCCAATTGACCTCCGCTCTCAGTACAACCGCCCACTCAAGCCAGCTGCCGCCTCTGCGTCTCAGTTCCGCCGCCGCGTGCTTACTGCACCTGAGCGTGTCCTCGATGCCCCGGGCTTGGTCGACGACTACTACCTCAACCTCCTTGACTGGTCGTCTGGTAACCAGGTCGCCATTGGCCTTGAGCGCAACGTCTACGTCTGGTCCGCTGAGTCCGGCTCCGTCTCCAGCCTGCTCGAGTGCCCAGCTGACACCTACATCTCCTCCGTCAAGTGGTCTGGCGATGGCGCCTACGTCGCCGCTGGTCTCGGTACCGGTGAGGTCCAGATCTGGGACGTCGAGGATGGCACCAAGCTCCGCTCCATGTACGGTCACGACACTCGTGTCGGCGTTATGGGCTGGAACAAGCACCTTCTCTCTACTGGTGCCCGCTCTGGTCTCGTCTTTAACCACGACGTTCGTATCGCCCAGCACAAGGTTGCCGAGCTCGTCTCCCACACCTCCGAGGTCTGCGGTCTTGAGTGGCGCCCAGACGGTGCTCAGCTGGCCACGGGCGGTAACGACAACCTCGTCTCCATCTGGGACGCTCGTCAGCTCACCGCACCAAAGTTCCAGAAGACCAACCACAAGGCCGCTGTTAAGGCTCTGGCTTGGTGCCCATGGCAGTCCAACCTCCTCGCCACTGGTGGTGGCTCGCACGACCGCATGATCCACTTCTGGAACACCACCTCCGGTGCCCGTACCAACAGCATCGACACTGGCAGCCAAGTCACCTCCCTTCGCTGGAGCATGGGTTACAAGGAGATCGTCTCATCTTCTGGTTTCCCTGACAACTCCCTCTCCATCTGGAGCTACCCAACTCTTGTCAAGAACATCGAGATCCCAGCACACGAGTCTCGTGTCCTCCACTCTGCCCTTTCCCCAGACGGACAGATGCTCGCCACTGCCGCTGCTGACGAGTCCCTCAAGTTCTGGAAGGTTTTCGAGAAGAAGGCTGGCTCTAGTAACCTTGCTGGCGGTGCTACTGGCACTGCAAAGGCGAGCTTGACCAAGGCTACCACCATCCGGTAAAGAATGACATTTGTGTTCAGACTGTTGTTATGACGCTTCGGCTGGTTCGGCGTTTGTCTTGACGCATGTTCATGATGCTGACGGCCGTTGAACACGTAAATGACATTGGGTATTGTTGGAAGTTGGCGCTTTTCGTACTTGACAATATGGACGATGCATTGGGAATGTTTCGGGCATGGTTGAGAGAGCATTACACACAGCTACATTTAATGGAGAATTCACACTCGCTTTTCTGACATCTTTGATGCAACACTCTTGCCCCATCTTGTTTAACGCACGCACTCCAGAGTTGATCGCCGAAGTGAAATGTTACTTATACATTACTTGGACTGTAGACACGTGCTTCAGACACTCTGTTATCGTGTACAAGTCCATCTCGTTGCTGTCGCCGCTATGCACGCTCGCCGGAAGCTGTCCAGGTATCCAGCGCTGGTCTGGTTCGACCTAAACTCATGAACCCGTACTATCCGCATATCAGCAAAGAACTCAGTGCTCTCAATCTCCGAAGAAACACACAGGCTCGACCTGCGATTCCTGCCCAACACTCGAGATCTACACAGCCAGCAGGAACCCACCCGCAGCCACCATCATCCCCATCATCGGCCCACCCGTGATCATCGCCGCGCTACCTCCCGCACTCGTCTTGCTCGCTGCTTCCTGACTCTTCCTCGAAGAGTTCTCCGCCTGCTCTGAAGAGACACTTGCAGCCGCGCTCGTGACCTTGCTTGAGTAATCCGAATCTGTAAGAAAGACTGTGGCTGAGCAAGGTTGCGAAGTCTGGGCGACGAAAGTGTCAGCATGAATTTCGAAGCAGCATTGGAGAACATGGAGACTCACTGTACTTGTAACTGTCACGCCTCCATCCGCCGAACCGCTACAGAACGGAAAGCAAGACGCGAAAGAGGGACCTGGGACTTCAAATGTTGCTCCTACGCAGCAGAAAGCGGCCGAATCATCGTACATGTTGTCGGTGCCGCCGCCGTAGATCGCTCCTGGACAGCACCATTGTTTGCCGTTGTGGACGTGGTTGAGTTCATTGGAGGGACATTGTTGCGCTGATATGTTGTTTGCTGTAGTCGTAGTCTGAGCGGACACCGTCGAGGTGAAAATCGAGAATACAAGCAGCTGTAGTAGTGGCGTTGCGGGCCTTGTGCTTGTAGAAGCCATCGTGGTGGTGAAGACGAATAATCAGTTCTGTTTCCCCTTTCCGATCGATCGTTGATAGTGAAGTCGTGCGCAAGCAAGAGGGGACTTCTGGTCAAAGCAGCTATGAACAAGCAGCGTCTTGGTCCCGTCTGATCAATGACAATGAAATAAAGTTGTGTCAAATCAGCAAAGCGAACCGTTATCGTACACAAAACGATGTCGCGACAGCAGCGAGGCTCACTTTATACATCCCATGCCTGTCGATCCGCGGGAGACACCACAAATGACCGCAATCCCTTCATTACATCAACAATGTCCAATGCGTGGAAAGCACAGCGCTCTTTGCGCTCCATGATTCACTGAAGCCGATTGTCAAATGCTCAGATGTCGAAAGCATCTTCGTGTTACACTGTAATTGGAGCGTACCTCTGATCGACAGAATATCCTGCAAGGCCTGATCTAACCCAAACCAGTAAGAAGTATCTGAACAGTGATCGAGGCTGGAAAAATTGGGAGGCCTGACACTGCCACTGACGCAGTGACAAGTCGCTTCATGAATGGCTTTATTGGCACTGCCGCGGATGCTGGTGAAACACTCAATGATACTCAATGAGAACGTGCCGTCAAATCAAGGGTCGTTCTTGGGCGCCGCAGAGCGGGTTCGAGAATCAAAGCGGGACAAGGATGTCCCTTCCCATATCTTTTACATATACTTTCTAGAATTCTACCACCAACGCCGCGCTATGAAATCACGTTGAGTGACAAAAAGTAGTCCCAGAATAATCCGTCTTTATCCTGTCGAGATAGCCGCACACTGAAAAAAAAAAACATTGCCGCTGTGATGAACCAGCTGGCATGGTATCATTGAAAATCAAGGTCTAGGCCGAAGCCAACGCCGTTTCTCTGACAATCCCAGGTAAATACTTCCCAAGCCTAGAACAGCCCATCGATCTCGCCAGTCTCGCCGTCGAGGTCGACATTGAGGTAGCCAGGTGCGGTAGGCAGACCTGGAATTGTTTGAATATCGGCTGCGAGCGCGTAGAGATAGCCTGCACCGGCTGCCATGCGGACATCGCGGATCGGAACCTCGAAGCCAGTTGGCGCACCCTTGAGCGCTGGGTCATGCGAGATCGAGTATTGTGTCTTGGCGATACAGATTGGCAGGTTACCGTAGCCTTGTCGTGTGTAGGTGTCGACCTTCTTCTGGGCGATCAGGGAGAACGAGACAGAATCAGCGCCGTACATGTTCTTGGCGATGGCTTCAATGCGCTCCTGCACAGAACCTCCCTCGGTCTGGTACAGAAGCTGGAACTTCTCTGGCTCGCTCTGCTCGGCAGCCTTGATGACGCCATTCGCGAGGTCCACAGCTCCCTTACCACCTTCGGCCCAGTGGTTCGCGACAATGGCATCTTCAGCTCCAGCCTTGATTGCCTCCTCACGAATGACCTGAGCTTCGGCATCGGTGTCAGTTTCGAACTTGTTGATGGCAACGACGACCTTGACGCCGTACGCCTTCGCGTTCTGGATGTGCTTGGCGAGGTTGGTGCAACCCTTGCGAAGAATCTCGACATTCTCGGTGCGGTAAACTTCGTCAAGCTGTGCGCCAGCCTTAATCTCCGGGCCACCTCCGTGGACCTTGAGCGCGCGCACTGTTGCAACGATGACAACAACATCTGGAACAAGTCCTGATGCACGGCACTTGATGTTCATGAAGCGCTCGCCACCCATGGTGAAGTCGAAGCCGGCTTCAGTGACAACGAAACCAACCTTGTCATTGTGCTCAGCAGCCTCATCGGGCTCGGTGCCAGCAAGCTTGAGAGCAATGCGGTCGGCAATGATAGAGCTGTTGCCAATGGAGATGTTGGCAAACGGCCCAGCGTGCACAAAGACTGGCGTTCCTTCTAATGTCTGCATCAAGTTGGGCTTCACGGCGTCCTTCATGAGCACGGCAAGAGCGCCGCTGACACCAATGTCATCAGCAGTGATCGGGTCGCCAGCCTTCGATGATGCGACGACCATGCGGCCAAGGCGCTCACGCAGATCGGCGAGGTCAGTCGACAGAGCGAGGACGGCCATGCACTCTGATGCGACAGAGATGTCGAACCCAGTCTCGCGCGGCTGGCCCTTGCTCTCTGTTGGAGCCTGGCCGATTGTTATGCCGCGAAGGTGACGATCGTTCACATCAAGCACACGTCTCCAAGTGATTGTCTCTGGGTCAAAGTCGAGCCTAGCAAAGCGAGTGACTTCCTCATCAGTAAGGTCGTCTGGGTTCGTCTTGTTGATGCCGAGCTTCTCCAGGCGCTTGTACATGATTGGGACAAACTCTCGCTTGCCCTTCTTCTTTGGCACCAAGCGGCTGTAGAGAGCCTTGTCGCTTTGCGTAGCCTCGTGGAACATGCGAGTATCGATAGCGGCGGCAAGCAAGTTGTTTGCAGCTGTGATGGCGTGAATGTCTCCAGTCAAATGCAAGTTGAATTCGTCCATAGGGATGACCTGACTGTAGCCGCCACCAGCAGCACCACCTTTAATACCAAAGGTGGGACCCTGCGAAGGCTGACGAACGTTGGCGAATGCTATTCGGCCAAGTTGGCCAGCCAGCGCTTGTGTGAGACCAATGGTGGTTGTGCTCTTGCCCTCGCCGAGTGGCGTTGGGGTGATACCCGCAACCAGAATGTAGCGTCCATTCTTGCGGTGCTCCAAACGCTTCAGCACGTCCAATGAAATCTTGGCCTTGTAGTGACCGTATGGTTCGAGCTCGTGCGGTGCAACGCCAATTTCTGAAGCGACCTTGTTGATGAGCTTCGGATGCTGCGCTCTCGAGACAGCAATATCTGAAGGGACTGGCTGTTGAAGCTTGAGAGGCAGAGGCGTAATCTTGCGCGACTTTTGTCTGTCGAAGGAGACATCAGCAGCATCTACCACGTTCGACAGCAGCATAGCAATGGTCATTGGTCCAACACCACCGGGCACAGGCGTGATCTGGCTCGCGACCTCGACTGCGGCGTCATAGTCGACATCTCCAACCAAGCGTTGGCCTGACTTCTTGGTGTCATCCGGAATGGAGTTGGTGCCGACATCAATGACGACTGCGCCTGGCTTGAGCCAGTCGCCTTTGACGAAGTGTGGCTTGCCAATGGCAGCAACCACAATGTCTCCTTGCTTGACAACCTCCTTGAGGTTGGCGGTCTTGGAGTGGCACACAGTCACCGTAGCGTCGGCGTTCCTGAGCAGATAGCTGACCGGTGCACCCACGATGTCCGATCGTCCAATGACGACAGCATTCTTGCCTCGCACATCCACTCCGCTCTCTTTCAGGAGTACCATGACACCCTTGGGCGTGCATGGCACAAACAATGGCTTGCCTCCCTTCTTAGCAAGCTCTCCAATGTTCAATGCTCCAAAGCCATCGACGTCTTTCTCGTCGGCGACGGACGATGTGATCTCGTATTCATTGATGTGCTTGGGCAATGGCAATTGCACCAAGATACCGTGTACCGACGCATCGTTGTTGTATTGTTCAATCTTTTCCAGCAACTCATAGTGAGAGATGCTCTCGTCGTACTTGTCGAGCTTGCACGCAATGTTGGCTTCTTCAGAAGCCTTCAGCTTCATACGCACATAGGTAGAGCTGTCCTCGCGGTCTCCAACCTGGATGATGACGAGGCTGGGCTTGTAGCGTGGGTTCTTGGCCTGCTTCTGTGCAATGTCGTTGGAGATGCGTTCGCGAATGGATTGGGCAATAATTTTGCCATCGATTTTGGTGGCCGTCATGTTTGCGGGCGTGTGACTGAATGAGCGGACGCCTGTTGGCTCATATGGTGCGCTTCTTATACTGCGTGGCCGGAAGCTGGACTGCAACGCCTGGCACGACAATACACGGTGACTCGACCAGCGTCTGGTGAGGAGAGGCGGTGGGATTCGGAATTCAAAATTGACAGCTTCGTTCACGACCCCGCGTCGCCTGTTTCCCCCGAAGGGTCGGCGAACAAAGATCCGCATCGTGTGCTCGCCAGGTGAAGCTTGCGCAAAAAGGGAGCAGGGCAAGTGCGATGCTCACTTCGACTCCCAATGCGCGGAAACAACCCTCTAGAGACGCGTCGCTGTTGAAGCCACTTGACATCAGACCACCGGGACAGACCAGACCAGGAAAATATGTCTCAAAATTGGCAAGAAAACATCACACACCGTTTCGCTCTCCTTTTGGCTCCGGCCCGCGCATAGCCGCCGGCCCCATCAATGCCTTCCATCAAACATTGATTCAGCGACTGCCCCGCGTTCGTGCGTTTTGAGTCAGAAGCGGAAGCGGCGACCGCGAAGTCTTGGCATAGGGAAATCATCAAGTCTGGTGTGGCCATCCACCTTTCGAGCCACAAACCGCCAACATGAGACCCATCCTGCTGCAAGGTCACGAGCGTGAGTATCTGGACGCGCTCTCATGCTGCACTCAAGCTGACTGAATCCGTAGGTGCGCTCACCCAGGTCAAATACTCGAAAGAAGGCGATCTCATCTTTTCCGTCTCCAAAGATCACGTCGTGTGCGCGTGGTACAGCACCAACGGCGAGCGCTTCGGTGTCTACAAAGGGCATCAGGGTGCTCTCTGGACTGTCGATGTCGATCCAACAACCACACTCCTCGCTTCGGGAGGCGCAGACAACACGATCCGATTATGGGAGGTGCGAACGGGTAGACTGCTGAAGACGTGGGAATTCGGAACCGCCATCAAGCGCGTGGAGTTCAATGAGGATGGCACACAATTGCTGGGAGTGACGGAGAAGCGACAAGGTCAACTGAGCTCGATTGTCGTATACGACATCAACCAGGATCCCGAGGGCGAGCAGGTCAACGAGTACAGCATGCGCATTGTTGTCGATGACATTCCCAAGGTCACCGTGGCCGGATTCTCATACCTGACGAAGTTCATTATTGCTGGCCACGAGGACGGCAGCGTGACACAATACGATGCCAAAGACGGCTCCGAGCTGAGCCACACCTTCCCACACGAAGAGAACTCGCTGGTCACAGATCTGCAGTGGAGCTCAGACCGCACATACTTCATCACCTCGTCCAAGGACAAGACCGCGAAATTGATCGATGCGAAGACCCTCGATGTGCTAAAGACATACGTCGCCGATACGCCTCTGAACAGCGCCGCCATGACACCCGAGCCGACGAACTATGTCATTCTGGGAGGTGGTCAAGCAGCCATGGATGTCACAACCACTTCCGCACGACAAGGAAAGTTCGAGGCGCGATTCTACCACAAGATCTTCGAAGAGGAGGTTGGCAGAGTAAGAGGTCACTTCGGTCCCCTCAACTACGTTGCTGTGGACCCCACCGGAAAGTCATACTGCAGTGGTGGTGAGGATGGATACGTGCGTGTCCACCACTTCGACCCGCCGTTTTTCGAGTTCAAATTTGAGGTTGAACGGGAGCTCGAGCGTGAGGGAAGGATTTGATTGGCATGTTCATGAGACAACGAAGCTAGATGGCGGCGATAAATGGCATAGCAAGGCGTTGTGGCGTAAGGCACGTCCGACCAGGTCAAGATCATGAAGCCAAAAAGTATGTGCGTCTGCGGTGCAGATAGAGCGAATGATACGAGCGACTGGCTATCGTGCCACGATGCCTTCATCGGACTTTCACGGAGTTGCTCGATTAGATGTGCTCCAAGACGCGAGGGCCTCCCGCGCATTCACTTGGGAAAGCACGCTAGAGAACGCTCGGGCAGGAGCCACGGAAGTCACGCGCACAAAAGTCGATTCTCATCATGGCGATGACCTGTTGAGGCCTGCCACTCCGTATGTACTACATTCAAGACAGTCTAATGATGATACCTCACATGCTGCCATCATATCAATGCCACTCTGATCCAAGTCTCAAATCTCCTTCTTCGCCCCCAAGACCTGCTGCCCATCCCCTCCCGCAGCAGAAGACGACTGCCATTCCTTCGTGCTGCCTAACACGATCCAGTCCGTCCAATCGTCTCCCCAATAGAACCGCCACTTCAGCTCACCCTGCGTACCTAGACCGAACACCGCCAACGTCCTTTCGCTCCAGCTCGCGACTTGCGGCTGTCCACTGAATTGACCTCCACCTAATTTCCACCATTTTTGTGCTCCGGGCTGCCAATCAGAACCACTCCAGATCTTATAATTGAAATCGTTCGCTTCTTTCTCTGCGAAGCCGACAATGTCGACCCAAGAGGCAGATCGGCGAAGGACTTTTGGTGCAGAGGCATCAAATGTTCCCCCAAGGTTTTGCCAGGCATTATAAAATCCGGGACCCCATGAGGTGTAGTAGAGAGAGCTGTCATTTCTGCCTACAGCGTAGATCGATAGTAAGCCTATGCCGCCTGAGGTTGCGGTGAGTTGAGCGTGGGGCCTGAAATTGTGAGATTGAGGGTTCGGTAGTTTCTCCCACTGTTCAAAATAGCGATCTCCTACCCAGGCTTGATGTAAGACCATACCGTCCTCAGTAGTGCCGAAGATGTCGAAGCGGTTTGAGCCCCAGCTGGTCAATGCAGGCGGAGATGTGAAGCTTTGATCAGGCCAGAGATTTTCCCACACAGACCAGTGGTGTCCGTCGAAGTACTTGTGGAGGTATGTGCCGTTCGAGTCGTGCCCAACAAGGTCTATGCGGCTTGCGCCCCAAGATGTAATGGAGAGTTTGGATTGAAAGGCGATTGCGCTTTCTTCTTCCTCATTCCATAGAGCGTTCCAACTTTCTGGCTCCCATTGCGAACCGCTCCTTGTGTTAGACGTCAGTACCGATGCTACGTCAGTATGGCAACGTAGTGGTGCTTACCACCAGCGATGGTATGGCTTGCCATCTTCTGCAACGACAAAGAGATCAATCCGGTTATCCCCCCAAGATACTGCAACTGGGGTCGATTTCTCAGCGCTTAGCAAGGCATCAGGCTTGCTCAGGCTCTCGAAGACTGCAGGCTCCCAACCATGCTCGTTGTGGAATTTGTGCCAGACATGCTTTGCATCAGCAGTAAGCCCGAAAAGGTCGATCCGTTCTTTGATACCGGGCCAGACAGTCAGCGCAATTGGATCAGACACCCATGCAGCGACGATGGTCGCGCTTGCGATTGTAATGGGCGGGAAACGAAGCATGCTTGCTCTGAGGTCCTGCTTTCTGCGTCGAAGTTCACAGCGTCTTTTATGCTTCACTCAAGCATGCTTGGATGAACTAGACTTGGTACGGTGTGGATGGCCCAGCCTGACATCGGAAGCACCGAGCTCGTGCTGCATGCCGTCCAAGGCACATTTTGCATGTGAAACAACTCATCAGAGCATTCTCCGATGAAGTCCGGATGCCGTTTACTCGAGATCGACCCGTTCTGGGGCTTCTTGAGGCATTGCACTGCGTGTGCCGCTGGGTGCCATGGAAGCACAGCAGGAAGGTTGGTCTGCCATGCAGAGGCAGTACGTAACGCTTCATGATTGTTCTCGATTCACGCGGGGAGAAGTGTCTTTTGGCATCCCATGAAGATTGCATCGGATCAAGGGAGCACCTAGGCTAGTAAGTAAAATCTTGTAATTTTCCTTTGCCTACAGATTTTAGATCATCAATGGCAACCACTTACGGAGAGGTAGTCTCAGTCGGCTGGACGTCTGCATGAGTGGGAGTGGATCTGCATGAGCTGCAATCGTATCGGATTCGCGTTCTCCTCATCCGTAACTGGAGCGGGGAACGCTGTGCTACTTCAAGTACCAACATCCCATGCATGTCGGAGAACGCCTTCGAGCTTAACCAATATCTGCACACAAAGTCTGCTTAATATCGATCGTGTCACCATGGCGACCACACAAGTTGTCAAATCAGCCGGGATCTACCACGGCCTGCCCACATACTCGGCAGACGTCCAAGGACTTACTGCAGTCGTCACTGGCGCCAACGGCATTAGCGGCTATCATATGGTCTAGCACATCTCTCGAGTGGAAGGAGTCAATTTTGACTAACACCTGGAATCAGGTTAGAGCTTTATGCTCGGCTCCCGAGCGCTGGTCCAAGATATATTGCCTCTCGCGACGGCCACCACCGGCGTATTTCTACGAGGGACTAGAGGGCGGCAAGGATCGTGTAGAACATGTCGAGGTCGATTTTTTGACAGAGCCAAAGAGCATCGCTGAAGGATTGAGGAAGATCAAGAAAATGTAAGCTCCGTGGAAGCGTCAAACGTCAATACTAACGCAGCCGTCAGTGACCATGCCTTTTTCTTCTCATACGCGCAATCCAAGCAAAAGGGAGAAGTCCTCGGGATGTGGTCGGATGCGGATGCGTTGGCCGATATCAACACAACGTTAATCACCCATTTCATAGAAGGTTTGAAGCTGGCCGGTCTGACTCCAAAGCGATTCGTCCTGCAAACGGGAGCCAAAGTGAGCTATTGTAATTACTGTCTCCAGGTTGTGCTGATTCTTGTCTCGTAGCACTACGGCTTCCACATAGGCCCAGCCACGACACCTTCGTTCGAGACAGATCCTAGAGTGACTCTGGAAAGCAACTTCTACTATCCACAGGAGGACGCGTTGTTTCACTATGCGACAGAAGCTGATCTGGGATGGAATGTGTTCCGGCCCTCGTATATAATTGGCGCGGTGAGGGAGAATCAACTGAACTACCTTGTTGGCTTTGTCGTTTACGGAGCGGTGACCGCACATCTCAAGCAGACGCTCCGCTTCCCAGCAGACTATGCGGCATTCGACAAAGAATTTGTGGCCTCTTCTGCGATGCTCAACGCGTATATGATGGAATGGTCTGTTCTCACGCCAGAAGCAAAGAACCAGGCGTTTAATGTGCAAGACGGGTAGGTCCGGGAAGGACGAGCGTATTGAGCATTCTGACAGTCGTCGCTAGCTTGCCTTTCACGTGGAGTCGCTTTTGGCCGTATCTGGCATCTTGGTATGGCGTGCCTTGGGCGCCTCCGGAGGTGGACCCTTCAAAGTATCAGACATTCACGTCTAGGAGCGTTCAGACACCCCGCGGGTACGCATTTTCTGTGGAGACTTGTTCTGAAGCGAATCGTAGTACGACCTGCTGACTTTACCAGCTTCGGCCCCCAGGGCGTGACTCGTTGCACTTTTAGTCTGCTCGAGTGGTCAAAGCAACCAGAAGTGGAGTCGGCTTGGGAACGACTTAAAGAGCAACACGGCCTGGTCCTCGACCCATTTCAAGATCGTGAGCAGATTTTTGGCATCACGGACAGCGCTGTCATTGGGGGCTGGCCGCTGTCACTCAGCATGCGCAAGGCCAGAAAAATGGGGTTCCTGGGTACAGTCGATTCTTATGAAAGCATGTTCCACACGCTGCAGGAGTTTGTGAGGTTGAAGATGAGCCCGCCGCTTGCTGTTGATTCGTATGTAGAAGAGCTGCCTCCAGCGCCCGGGCTGTAGCATCGGCTGGAGGTAATGAATCTTGTAGCTTTCTCAATGCATGGTATACTGTTTGATGTCTGAGAGGCTATCTATGCACAACGAAGGAAGAAGCATGGCTCTGCCAAGACGTAACGTGACACAGTATTGGGCTTTAGGGCTGCGGGACCGCATCCGGAGGATCTCGACCTATTTCCTACGTTCATCCACTTCCTCTCCTCCCTCCTCGTCATCACCCTCTTCTGATAAATCGTCGCCGCTAAAAGGCGTGTTTGATTTAAATTGAGTTGATGATGGACTTGACGACACTCTGCTGATCCAGTGGCAAAGTCATGGCTCGCTTCGCCAACTTTTTCAGCCTGCCATCCCTGCCTCGTCACACGTGCATCGGCACTTCCGCGCGCCAATGTCATCTCTATGAGCACGAAGCATCAAGAACCCCTTAAGAAGGGAAGCAGCAAGCGAGGTCTTCGATGAGTCTCTCCAATGGGGCAGCCTCATGCCACTTGACGAAGTACAGGTGATGCTGCAGTGCATGAGATTCTGATCGGCGACTGACCGTGGTTTGGCAAGCTCGACGCTCCCATTGACAGCGCGGTATTCCGGCCGCCCTTGTCAGATGTCTTCATCGACCACTGAATACACAGCTAGAAGACTATGCATGTGGAAGCCCAGGCAAGGTCGCCTTCCCTCACAAGCAACAGCACAAGCGATGGAAGGCAACCCCGATCGGGAAATGTGACGTTTGTCTTCACCACGGTAGCACCGACTGTGCTCTTTGACTGGCAGCCGCTTCTCTCGCGCGACCCACTGCTCGCTCGAGTCAGTGCAGTAATGATTGCTCTTGTGCTGCCGCGCATCACGATGTGCGTGAAGAATGCGCCTGCCATGCGCAGCCTGCCCCGTCCTCAAATTCGACATCGCTGCACTGCTGATTGCCCATGAAAACACGAGCTACACCCATGTCAGCCCACGCAACGTCAACAGCGCAGACGATGTTTGTGTGGCACCTGCTGTTTCCGCAGCGTCGAGAACGACACACGCATCAGTCATTTATATTTGCAAATGAAAAGTGCTCGCTATGAACACGGCAGGCAAGACTACGCGCCGATCAATCGCTTGCATCTCACCCGGTTTTCGGCAGTTGGACATATTGCTTCACAACGGAATGGCGAACAAACGACTGTAATCGGGGTGCGCGGTTGGCAGCCAAACGATCTAGCGGATCCACACGCCTTGCTGTTGAAAATTCTAAGTCTTCGGATCCTGGAAAGAACGCATCATTGTTGTACGGGGTTCAAAGGGTCATTCTCCGCAAGTGCCTGTGTGCCTACGCAGCTCCTTGCAAGTATCATGCACAAACAAAGTGACTGTCGTTCTTGACCTCGTCACGCTTCTCGGCAACAAGGCTTCTGCACTGACAGCGCTTCAAGCGACAGCGTCAGTGGCCATCAACTTGCACCGCTCATGGCCATCATCATCGTCATGCACAGAAGCGATGTTGATCTCCCTGGAACCACATTTCTTGTCGCCCAGGAGTTATTCTGAAGACTGGCAAGACTTTCATCGCTGCGGCGAGGTATAAGAAGTACGCAGTCTTGTCCATAAGTTTTCACTTCTCACCTTCACAACACTGCTCCAACTTACACCGATCCCAACCTCTCATCACTCAACCATGCAGTTCCAATTCCTTGCCTTCGCCGCTCTGGCAGCCGCTCTCCCACAAGGCAACACTGACGGTACATTGAGATCCTAGCCTTTTAGTCGTATGGCGCAACCGCTGACACGTTCTAGGTGACCAACCCCTCACCCCTCCAGTAGCCGGCTCCGTCGATGTCTGCACTGGTGGCTACACTGCTCAATGCTGCGCAACCAACGTCTTGGGCCTTGCCAGTCTTGAGTGCTCCCAAGGTACATTGGAGCCATCATAGTGCGCACAGCATCAATCTAACAGAGCTGTAGTGCCGGATGTAATCACCTCTAGGGCCAACTTCCAAGCCCAATGCGCCGACCAAGGACTTTCTGACAATTGCTGCCTCATCCCTATCGTAAGTGCAGAGGCGACGACTCAATGGATGGATCCGTGCTAACACTGTGATAGCTCGGCCAGGGTCTGATCTGCCAGTCGCCTCAGGGCAACTAGGAGGTGACCATCATATCAAATATCACCGCACAAGCTATGACAAGATGCAATAGAACATAATTCTATACCCACACTCTTAGACTCCAGGAGCTGATCATATGAGGTCCTTCAAAACCATTCGCATCGCAAGGACTGATCCTGTTCCGGTTCGGTGAGGACCCTATTTGAATTTGCATGACAGTACATGGACCGCAATGCGAGTCGGTCTCTCTGGCCGTGCGAGCCCATTTCCGTTCTTGTCTCATAACCCTCCGTGGCATAGCATGCTTTCCACAGCCTGAGTGACTGGTAGTCTACATCACGAATCAGTCAACTCATCTGGCACTCTGTGTTCGATATCTTGCACTCTCAGCAGCTTTTCCGATCGAACGACCGCGCGTGCCTTTGGCTGTGACGTAATCGTCACCTCGTATACGCTATACGACGTCCGGTCCCAATGGCTAGCAAGACCCATCTTACATGGACGTATGCTATCCCATATTCGATTACATTTGCTAAATTGATCTATCTGCACCGTCTTTAATGCCTCACAATCCATCTCAGTCGAGAGCAAAAGGCAGCGGACTACACAATGGCAACTTTGCTCTATTCGCTTCTCGCTCTATTTTCTAGCTTGGCCGCATTCCTCATATTTACAAACCCGAAACCAAAGGCAGATTACCAGATTCTTACTTTTCGTTCGCCTAACCAGATCACATCCGGGGACATTTGGTTACTCGTTCTTCAAGCTATCCTCAAGCACCTACCAGGATACAGCCCGTACCTTATAGCAGGCTTAAATGAGAGCCAGACTTTCCATCTCCCATCAGTGAGAACAGAAGGCCTTCTACGCATCAGCGACGAGAATATTGCAAGCTTCATCAATGCCGTTGATACTCAGCGCGAAACGGTGTCCTCTGGAACACACGCAGGCACGATCAACCCATTCTTCCTACCAGCTCAAACAATACCTCTCATCATCACAATCCTAGCAAATCGGAATTGCCCTATAAGACCTCTGGGCGCAATCAATACTCGCAATGTCTTCCACTTTCTCAACCCAGCTCTTTGCAGAGATGCCAACGCACTGAAAGCCGCCGCGACAGCCGGAGAGCTTAGTTACGGTGCCAGATTCGGCGGAGAAACAAGGCCTGGACGAAGAAGGAAGCGCGGCGTGGAGTTCTGCGTGGCCATTGAAATTTTCACGTCGACTGAAATTATCCTGAGGCAGGAATGCTACTTCTTGCAGTTCTTGCCCAGGAATGCTCTGCCTGAGTGGGATGGGAAAGAGCAACCGAAAATGGAAGCTGTCACGGATCAAAATGATGCGATCACCAGCAAGCTCTCATTGTCTTCAGAGGATCCCAAACGATGGGCGGCTACTTCGAAAGACTATAATCCGATACATGTTTCGAGGTTCGGTGCCAAGCTCTTTGGCTTCAGTAATGTCATTGCTCATGGCAATCACGTTGGGGCACTTGCCATTCAAAAGCTTCAAACAGACGCGAGCTTCTCTTCCAGTGAAGCTTACCGTGCCTGCTGGCAATCAAAGACACCGTTCAGCATCGAGCTCAATTTTACGAGGCCTCTTATCTTGCCCACAACAGCAGATATACAATGGCTGACACAGCGCGACGGAAGTGAGCAGCCGAGAGTCGGGCTTAAAGTCACGAGAGGAGACAAGGTGTGTCTGGAAGGCAGTGTTGTCAGTAAATCAGCAAACCAGAATCCATGAGAGCAAGAGAAAGGCAGTACAAGGTCAACCTACAAGCGTTTGGTTTCTCACAATCTGTTACAAGCTATTCGGTTTCCTGCGATGTCAGACTTCTCCGTCGCACAACTTCAAACCCGCTGCACAAGCTACCCTGACATGCCATTGCATTCTTTCCAGTCGCAAAACAACTATTTTCCGTTCACTTCCCTTACTCAAAGTCAGCCGGCTGCAAAGTCTTGTTCGCCAGCATCTGCCCAACATGCGTTCGGCTGATATCCTCGCCATTGCGACGAAGCTTCGACATAACAATCTTGAAGAATGAGACTGGGTTGACCTTGACGGCGCTGTCCGGTCGACCCGCTTTGCCGTCCTCACTTTCCTCCACAAAGCCATCGGCCGAGACCTTCCATCCTTTCTGGATCCCACCTGTCGCTAAGCCAAGGAAGCGGCCTGTGGCGAGGTACTGCTTGTACGAGCTAAAGTAGAGCTGGCCAGCAAACAGATTGAGTTGGACGATATAGTCCTCGTGGATCGTCAGGTTGAGCTGAGCTTGAGAGATAGTGTACAGATCCAGACCATCAAGTGGTGTGTAGGCCATGTTCGTTCTCGGACGGTACAGATGCAGAGCGACGAATGGAGAGAGTACGACTTCATTCATCAATTCTGCAGCCTCGAATGGGCTGATGACGATCATGTGATCGATGTGGTACTGGAATCTCGTCTTCCGCCCCGTGAGAACCCACTGGACCGAACGAAGGAAAGAGTCCGAGAGTGAGCCTTTACCAGGAGCGATGACCGTCTTGGCGAAATCTTGAGAGGCCAGAAGTAGTTGCGGACGTAGCTGCGAAACGTCGTACTCCTTACCCGCGGTGGTGTTGAGCAGGGATTGGAAGACCGGCATTGGGGCATCGGCCGAGATGGTGCTCAGAATACCAGTGTCCACGAACCTGCGCCAGCCTTTCCAGAGAACGTGGGTCGCGGCGTTTGCAGGCGCAGGCTTCTCAACCACGCGCTCCGCGTCGACATCTGCCTCCTTGGAGACTTCTCTCTCTTGCTCCTCAGTGAGCTTGCGGCCAGTCCACTCGAGTAAGCCAAACAGCTGGCAGCGGTCAATAATCGCCTGGGAACGGCTAATGCCCTCAGCAGACTTGAGCTTCGCGTCCTTGGCCAATCTGGAAAGCGGTGTGTCAGAGGTCATTTTGGGCTCATAGCGAGACTCGATGTTGCGGCCTTCAGGCTCGAGGAACTTCTGAGCCGTGGTCTTCGTCAAAGAGCGCTTTCCGTTCTCCTTCGTCTTCTCCCATAGCTCTTCTTGCCGGTTGAAGCGGTCGTTCTGGGCCGCCCATAGACTCATGTTGTGCCTCATTTCTCCGTAAGTCTGTGCAATGGACCACCGTAGGACATCCGGCACGGTGATGCGATCCTCCATCGAGAGTTTGGATATGCTGCGAATTTGCCTCTCAATTTCCCGGGAAACGACAAATACCACGGTCTGACCCTTGCCTAGCTTGCGCATTCTCATGCACGC